>APFE030674627.1:15275-44996 GCA_000404065.3 Pinus taeda | reverse complement strand
TGTGAGGAGTATCGTGTCTTGTTTTGTAATCAAGCTCTGCTCTATTGGAGGTTGCCCCCTCGAAGAGGCCTGTGAACATTTCTCTCTGAGTAATAAAATCATTGCTATTCTGTGTTCTGGGTATATTTTCTTCGCATATTTCTTGTTCTGGGTATTTTTCTTCGCATATTCTCTGTTCGGTATTACTTTGCAGGTTAAGAAGCATAACATACCAGCTCTAGCACTTTATCAGATATTAATTGATAATCCAGATAATCATTTGCCACAAGATCTCCTTCCTCTTTTATAGTCTTAGGCCTTCCACAATACCATGGTCCAAAACCATAACATTTCAATACCATGAACCCAAAAACTAGGGATCAACACATCTGACAAGACGCCATGGTCCAAAACAATAGGTTCAAATCCCAAGAACTAACCACCATGGAACAAAAGTAAGTTCCCCAACATATACGCACTTTTGTAACGTATAACCCGTGTGTATACGCGCCTTCGTCTAGATGAACCTGCATATATGAATTTTTCTTCTTTCTGGGTGCCTAAACTGAGATCTGTCACCAAGTTGAGTTGCCATCAAGGACAACACTAGAGCCATAGCATCAAACCTATGCCATAATGCCAACAGAAGTGTGACAAGTCTAAAGTGAAATGCTTTAGTTGTCATGAGATGGGACATTATGTGACTAATTACCCATTGAAGAAGTCCAAGAAGGGATCCTCGGATGGATCGGAAGGTGAGGCATTAGCCTCTCAGTTCGAAATGGACTTTACCCTCATCGCATCCATGGTGTCATCAATGATGGGTTGTGTCTGGTATCTTGACAGTGAAGCCTCATTCCACATGACCGGTGATAAAAGTTTATTTAGTACCTTGGAGGAGAAAGACCTCAAGATGCACATAGGGATGGGTGACGATGGAAGGTATAGTGTTTAAGGAGTGGATGCAATTGCTTTTCAGAGGGAGCATGGAGCTCCTATCACTTTGACAGATGTGAAATATGTGCCTAGACTGAGGAAGAACTTGGTATCGGTCACGGTATTGGAAGACTGTGGCTATGATGTGTTTTTTAGTAAGGGAAAGGTTTTCCTTAGACACATCACCATGAGAGAGGTGGAACAGATCGATTCATGAGTTAAGAACCTGTATTCTCTTGAGGTTCAAGATGCATGTAAAGCCTTGAGGAGCAAGGAAAATGTTAGAGACTTGGTGGTAGAGAGGGAGAGTAAATTACCTCTCAACATGCAGCCCCAAAAAAAGTCTCAGACAATTGTGGAGGAGTCACGATTGGATAAGAAGAGAGGAGACTAAGTGAAGAGATCCACTCATGAAGATGCCTCCATTAGGGGGGAATTTTGATCCAAGTGGGTAGAGGGATCGCATGCAGCCATACCTCTAGGTGTGAGTTGGGGTGATGTGAGGTGATAGTCCCAAGAAGGTTGAAATTGGGCAGGGTCCATTGAGAGGTTTTATCTCATTGATCGTACCTTGCTACAGGAGACCAAAGTACATAGTAGTGGGAGGAATCAGTGGGATTAATGCAGTCAGAGATCAAAGTGATAGAGGCTAGAGCTATCAGATACTGAAGAGTGTAGAGAAGGATTGACAACAGTGCAGAAAGGATTGGCGACAGATGCATCATACTGATTTAGGTTGGATGTTTTTTTTGTTTCTGGAGTTGCTGGAGCAACAAAACTAGAGAGAAGTGTTACATGCATAACATTCGAAAGGTTCACGATCGAGATTGAGTTGAATTCCTTTCTTGTTGAGAGTGAGTGTTGAAATAGCAACAAGAAATGATAAAAATAAAATCAAGAATTTCCAATTTTAATTTGTCCTTGAATTAAAATTGTGAATTAAAATCGAATTTAGTCTCACCATATACTTGGAAATAATTAATTAATTCATTATGGATTAATTAGTTGGAGAATTCAAGTTAGAAGTCTTTCTAAAGTCGTGCAAGAGTTATCCCTTAAATTAAGGAGATAAACCTTAAATTAAGTAGATAAGATTGAGTTATATTTGAGTTGTAATTAGTTAACTTAGTTTACTGAGTTAAGTCCTGCTAAATTAGTTCCAAATTGTTTGAGGAACTAATAGAGAGTTAACAGTCAGTTGATGCATGCATGCACTCAACCAGTGTACTCCAGATAACTAAAGATTCCCTCATCAGTAACTCATGCATGTCTATTATGAGAAAGACCTAGTTGAGATCAAATTCAAGGACAATGTACTATTAGTTGCATGTGTTTTCCTATAAAGGAAACTAGTGCATGCAGTCAAGGTAAGGTTCCTTGGAGGATTGTGCAGTTTTGCAGTGTGTTAGAGCAGTGTTCCACTTGGTGAAGTGAGAATCATCCACTAGGAACGATGCAAGGAAATAGGAGCTTGGAGGGTAGAGAGGAAGGCTTGTGAGAAGCCAAGATTGCTTGTGAGCATCTGTGAGGATTGTATTGAGAGTTGGCTAGCTGTGAGAGCTAAAGATTTGTATAATTCCTATGTATTTGCACCTTGTATGATAATACAGATAGTGGGGTTTTTAGCTGAGGCTTTCCCCAAAGTATTTTCATGTGTATTGTGCATTGATTCTTCTTCTTTTGGTTATATGTGTTCAACTCAACTCGATCTTGCTCAATTTTAAGCTTCCGAAAACTTTGATAGTAGAAGTAGGTTATAGTATATTGCTTTGGTTATATTGCATTATCGGGTTAATCTACAGGCAGATTTTCTACATTGGTCTCAAAGTGAGATTTGTAGAGAGAATTTGAAGAATTTCTACATGCCTCATATGTGTAGTTGTACAGTATTTTTGATGTCTTGGTGAGAGCACACCGAATCCCATCAATCAGGTTCTTCACCAAAGCCTTATCCAAGAACCAAGTTCGGCAGGAGGTTGAAGAGTACTTGGAGCAGTTAAGAAAGGATTCCACAAGGGAAGACTCGAATCTAAGCACACACAACATGAAGAAGTTCATCTGTGGTTTTGTCAAAGTAAAAAAATGTTGTTCATGCTTCAGAACGAGTTGGAAATATGTTACAAGACAGTATACTCGGATGTCATGGAGGCTAGAGTCCACTTCCAACAAGACATCGTTAAGAATTTCAGGGACACCATCACACAATACCAAGCTTGGCACCAATATGTGACCAAGAAGAAGCAAGTGGAAGTTGCTGAGATGAACTTCTCCCAAACTCCAGAATCATAGTGTTGTGTCTTGTTATGCTGTCCCTACCTTATTTTGTCTTATATGGGTACAAGTGGAAAATGTAATGTTATTTTTAATTATGTTATAAGTGAAATTCTGAGTGTCAATATTGGAATATGAGATTTCATTATGTAATGTAATGTGTATAGAAGTTGAAGAGTCATGAGGGTAGTCCAAAGGTCACAAAGGGGAGTTGAAGAGTCACCCACCTCTTGTTATCAATAGAACCTCATAACTCATGTAATGGCCTTTTCGGAGCCAAGATTTTGCTAGGCTTAGGCTTATAAAGATATTGGGAGTATAGTGAAGAGCCTTGGCTTATCCATAGTGTAGAGTGAGCATGCTTCTTTGGAGGAGCATGTGTTCTTAAATGTAATGTTCCATTATTTGGTCTAGTGGTCGTCAATGGTGTATGTATGGATGGAAATTTCACTTATAGTAATAAAATTAGAGCCAACATGATTTCATGCATATGTTGTTAATATAGTAGTAATATTCTTGTTGTATTGGCAATGTATTATGCATATGATTATGACTATTTTGTTTGTATTTGTATGAATCTTGTTGAATTCATGTTGTTGGATTAACTCATCACTTTAACTTGTGGACTATTCCACATCTTAGCTTGTGATTTCATTTCGTTCGTTTGTTCCTTTCAATATGCAAACTATTTTAGGCTTCTAAGGGGCACAATTTATTTCCCTTTGTGTGTTGGAACCTTCATACATCACACTTGACTCTCTTTAGGGTCACACACTTTCTCTTAGCCAAAGTTATCATACTTTCCTCTGCGCGTCTCCGTGGTTAAGGCATAACATTACCACCCACTGTTGGGGCTCCTAATCCAAACGATATGAGGTCTAGTTGGGACTTCATATTAGGGAGATCCCCCAAATGTTGGTGGGTCCAACACCATCAACATGTTTGCATTTGCTTCACTTTTTGTGAATCCCAACCTGGTGAAATAGCTATAAATCCTAGTGTCCCAAGAATGGGGTGCTTGTTTTAGTCCATACAATGCTTGCTTGAGTCTGTACATATGCAAATCTCCGTTGAAGGTCTCAAATCCTTCCAGATGATCAATATACACCTCTTCCTCAATCATACCATTGAGGAATATTGTCTTCACATCCATTTGATGTATCTTCCATCCCATTTGCATTGAAATTTCTAGAATAGATTTGATTTAAGAGTACCTTGCTATTGGATAAAAGGTATCATCGTAATAAATTCCCTCCACTTGAGAGAATCCTCTGGCCACAAATATGGCCTTGTATTTCTCCACACTCCCATCTGCTTCTTTCTTTACCTTGTAAATCCATATGTAACTCACCACTGACTTGCTTGCTAGTCTTGGGACCACTTCCCAAACATTGTTTATGATAATGGAGTGATACTTCTCAACCATGGCATCAACCCATACTAGTTTCTACACTTCATCCTTGAATGAAGATGGCTCAACCTCTACAGTCTCGCTCATCAGAGCCATGTAGCAAGTGTACTGATCTGGTGACTTCGTCTACTTGCGTTGTGATGTGGGTGCTCCCACATTCTCTCTCTCATCATGCATTAATCTGTTAGCCTCTCTGGTGTGATTCTTTCCATATCTGGAAGTCTCTACATGAGTGGGTTCTTCAACTCTCTTCTCCTCTACATGTGGCTACTCCACATCATCTCGAGGTTCCTCCTTTGGAGATAAAAGCTCCTCATCTGCATGTAATTGAATCTCCCTCTCAAGGGAACATATCATGGCCTTCTCTTCATCAAAATTCACATCTCTTCGAACCACTGTCATCTTGTTGGATGAAAGGTACACCTGATACTTATGTGTTGTATCAATGTACCCCATAAATATGCCCAACTCAACTACTCACTCTAGATTTTTCCATGCATCCTTGGAAACATGAAAATATACTGATGAATCAAAGATCCTGAAGTGTGTCACATCTAGTTTCTTACTTGAAAAATATTCTTTTAATGTACTCATCTTGAGAATTCAATGAGGGTTTCTGTTCTACAAAGAAATAGTTGTGTTGTATGCTTCTGTTATTCCTTTCAACCACCCCATTTTGTTTTGGGTTATGAGGTTCTATTAACTCCCATCAAATTCCTTTTGATGCACATAAGTTCTTGAATTCATACAACACATATTCTCCATCGTTATCGTTTCTGATAGATTTAAATTTTCTTCCAATATATTTCTCTACAAGTGATTTAAATTCAAAAAATTTAGCGAATGTCCGATCTTTATTTTGCATGAATAAAATCCAGCACTTACAAGAAAAGTCATCAAAAAATATTATATAATAACTGTGCTTGGACGTGGAGGCTGTCGAGAGCTGTCCACACACATATGAGTGAAATCGATCAAGGATCACTTGTGCTCGAATGTCTTCATCATGAAAGGAAGATTTGGTGTACTTCCCCAATGTACACCCTTTGCATGTCTCTCTCTTCTCTAGTGTACCCTTGGGAAGACTTGTATAAATTTACTGCATGAGCTTCAAAGCTTCATGGTGCAAGTGACCCAATATTCTATGCCATAACTCTTTGATGTCTCAAATCTACACCTTCTCTGCTTTAGTGCTCAAATTAGCACAATATTCTACATCCAATTTGTAGAGATTCTTCATCCAAACACGATCTGCTTCACTTGTCTCAAGGCTATGTGAAAAAGGAAATCCTTTTCCTTGCTAAATATCACATCATAGCCATGGTCCTCCAACATCGCAAATGAAACCAAATTCTTCTTCAAACCTAGAACATACATGACATATTATATTGTGAGAGGATTACTAAAATCCCTCTAAAAGGTAACAATATTTATGAAGGTTGCACTATACCTCCCATCAACTCCCATATCAATCTACATCTAGAAGTACTTCTCCTCCAAGTCACTGAAGAACTCTTTGTTTCCGATCATATGGAATGAGGCTCCACTATCCAGGTACCACACACTACCCATCACTAATGTCACCATGCAAGTGGTGAGGGTGAAATCCAACTTGAATTGTGAAGCAAGAGCTTCACCTATCACTCCTCCCAAGGGCCTATTATCGGCCTTCTTGTGTGGACACTTTGTGCCATAATGTCCTAGCTCGTGACAGTGAAACATTTAATCTTCGACAAGTCCTTCTTCCTCCCGCCCTTATTGGAATCTGATTTGGAATGAAATGAATTCCCCTTCCCTTTCTTCGAATTTCTAGCTAAGGAACCATTCTCCTCATCATCGTGCTTGGATGAGGATATATTTGTGGTGCCCCTTCGAATCTCTTCTTCTACCAAGTCGGACCACAATTGCTCCCACTCTGGTAGCTTCTCTCTCTCATTAACTAAAACTTGGTAACTGTGTTAGATCTTGGGAAGGCATACAATTTCTAGGCTCCCCATATTCTTCAACAACAGTAGCACCGACAATTCTAAGCTCATCCCGACATTGGGTGAAATTGGTCAAGTACTTTTGTATTGAGTCGCCCTTATCCATCTTGATCTTTTTGAGCTTATCCTTCAATGCCAGCTTCTTGTAGTCACTTTTGTTTTGATATAGGTCTGTCAAGGCCTTGCATATTGCAAATGGAATTTCCTTACCATGGAGGTTTGAGAAAATATGATCTTGAACTCCTTCTAGGATAATACTTCTCGTCTTTGCTACACACTTTCTCCACTCTGCTAGATCTTGAGCATCAACTAGCTTAGGAATATCTTTGTCTATGAATTCCTTAAGTATGTTGTCTTCCAACACTTCCTCCATCCCATCCTTCAAAGATAGTTCGAACTACCCTTAAGGGAATATTCGAGTCTCAATTTGTAGAACAACATCATGCTAGCTATGAAGTATGATACTGCAAATTCGATTTCTCCTGCAAAATACAAACTCATATTCTCCTCTTCTATAGTGACATAAGCTCTGATACCATGTAGAAATTCCTTGTAGATTCAAACTGCATATTTTAATATGCTAAAACAATTGACACAAATCTATTTTACTCATCAGTGGAAACAATGAACGATATATGAAATCACAAAGCATTTAAGAGAAAGAATTCAATCACACATAACACAATGATTTTTTGGGGAATTCCATAGCTAAAAAATCCCTGCTATATGTATTTTGCATTAATAAAAAAATATGAAAATATTACAATGCTTTGCTCAAGCCCAAGCAACCTCTGCACTATCTCAATATATCTCACTACTTCACAAACAAGCTCAAGCCAATACTTAGCCAATTATGCTACCTGCCAAGCTCTTATTTCATTGTGTAGTTCCCTTGGGAATTAGCCCATATATAATTGGGAAATTCCATAATTATGAATTGTACAATCCCCACATGGCTTCCTATTATTGCATGCACCACTTGTGCAATTCATATGATTATACAATTGATGGTACACTGTCCCTGAACTCCAATCTCAACTGGGTCTTTCTCTGACTGACGTGCATGGTTTAATTATGAGTGGATCTTTAGTTTACTGATCATTGATGGTTACACCCCACTATAGTAACTTTCACCCCACTACAGTGAATCACACCTCACTATAGTAAATCACAGCCCACTATAATAAGTCACACCCCAATGGTGCTTCTCACACTCCACTGATGTTGGTTACACTAATTCCTCCATTAGCTAGAACTAATTTAATTGAATTTAACTCTGTTAAACTGAATTAAATAATTACAACTCAAAATAAACTCAACTAGTGCTCCTATGTGTGGGAGACACTCTACATAACTCTAGTTAGACACCCAACTCGAATTTAACTGAGATAACTAAGTCAAATAAACTTAGTTAACTATTACAAGTTGTCATGAGATATGGAATTACAATTTAATTCCTTATTTAATTCAAGGACAAATTAAATTATGATTTTCTTGTTGCATTTTCAACAAAATTCAATGGGTAGTACAATATTACAATAAATAATCCCCCTTATTGTCCATTAAAGAGTGGTTCAAATGCTTTGGGGAACTTGAGTTATCTTGATCTCTTTCTCAAAGAATGTATTTTATATACTGATGCTCTATCAAACAAAATTCATGGCAATTATTGCACTAAAAAAGCAGGAACTCTTGACAGAAGATTAACCAATGAAAATGGAGTGCAAGATTTAGATGATCCTGAAAAGGCATCATTGTAGAATTTCCTATAGATTCACAAGCTCATGCAATTTACTAAAGCACATGACAAGAATCTACTTCTACTTTCAACTAATGGAAGAAAATAGATCGATGAAAACAATATGAACAAGAATAAGATAAATCAATGTCACATAACACAATATGTATCCGAGGAAACCCACAGATCAAAACTACTATATATATTGCATTAATCAGAAATCCAAGATGAGAATACAATGCTTGTTCTCTTAAGAACAATCCCTACACAAGTTCAATCAACTCTCTACTCATATGCTAGCTCAAGCCAACACTTAGCCTATTCTACTTCTCTGTAAGCCCCTATTTCGTTGCGCCATTTCTAGTGAAAGAATCTGAATGAATACAATATATCTGCTCAAACTTAAGCTCAACCTGCACAAGTATTTCCTATCCTCTACCTGATGACTTCCTTTGGAAAATACTTAGCCAAATTCCTAGCCTTCAAGCTTATGATTCCTTGCATAATTCCTGATAGAATTAGCTTGTATTTAAATGGAAATTCCTCATCCATGACTGCACAATCCAAACATAGGTCCTCAATTGATTGCATGCACCATCTGTACAACTCGGAAAATTATACAACTAATAGTACATTGTCCCTGCACTCTAGTCTCGACTAGGTTTTCCTCTGAACTGATATGCCTGAGTTTCTCATGAGTGAATCTTCAGTTAGTTGGAGTAGCACTATGGATGCACCAGTGCACCAACTCACTACTAGACCTCTACTAGTTCCACCAATAGTTAGAACTAGTTTAACTGTGTATAACTATATCAAACTGATTTATCTAATTACAACTTCAAAAACTCAATCTGGACCCCTAAAACTTAGGGATCACACGTACATGACTCTACATAGACTTACAACTCGAAATTCCTAAGCTAACTAAGTCAACTTAACTTAGTTAACTATTACAAGTTGCTATGAGAAAAGAATTACAATTTTAATTCACAATTTAATTCAATGAGAAATTAAATTGGAATTTCTAGATTCTATTTTTAACATTTCTTGTTGCTATTTTCAACACTCCCTCTCAACAAGAAAGGAATTCAAATTGATCTCGATCCTAAACCTTTGGAATGTTCTGCATGCAACACTTCTCTTTAGTGTTGTTTCTACAACAACTCCAGAACCAAAAAACATCCAACCTGAATCAGTATGATGCCTCTGTCATCAAAGTCTTTGACTGTTATTGCCTCTGTTGACTGAAAACTCTGCGCTTCTATTGACTCTGCCTTCCTGCACTATTGTTAACCTGTCTTTGTGCTCTTTAGTATTTGATTACTCTAGCCTCTATCACTATGACCTTTGACTGCATCAATCACCATTATTTCCTCTCGCTACTATGTACTTTGGGCTCTCATAGCAAGGCATGATCCATGAGATAAAACCTCTCAATGGACCTTGCCCAATTTATGCCCTCTTGGGACTATTACTTCACATCACCCTACCTATCACCTGGACGTGTGGCTGCATGTGCTCCCTCTTCCCACCTGGCTTGAAATTCCCCCTACTGGAGGTCTCTGCTTGAGTGGATGCCTCCACTCTGTCTCCTCTATGCTTCTTCAATTGTGACTGCTCCACAACTGTCTGAGACTGCTTCTAAGGCTTCTTCTAGGGATGCATGTTGAGAGTTAGTTCATTCTCCATCTCAACCACCAAGTCTCTAACATTTTTCCTTGATCCTCAAGGCTTTGCATGCATCTTGTATCTCAAGTGCATGCAGGTTCTTGACTTGCACACCAATATGTTTCATCTGTCCCGCTGTAAAAAAAATTCTGAAAAAGGAGTTGATTTAAAATTAGTGATATCTCCCTCATCCGAACTCCGATTCAAATTTATTTATTTTATTTTATTATATATATATAATATATATATAATCATATATATATTATATTTATATATATTAAATTTGGTTATTTTTCCGTAACGAATCAAGATCTGCTATTTGTTTTGGAAAGTTTTTACAAAAAATTTCAGATCTGCTCTGCAAACTCCCCACCCAAAAAAATCCTGCTCCTCAATCTGCCCACTAGCAACCTTCTAGCTCCATTAAGAAGTCTACACATAGGATCTTCTAGATCTACCTTGAACTAGAGCTCCATCAATTTGCAAGGACAATTTTTAATTCTTCTCTTATATATTGTCTTTAGCTTTGATTCAATGTAGAATTTCCTGTAGATTCACAAGCTTATGCAATTTACTAAAGCACAGGACAAGAATATACTTCTACTTTCAACCAACATAAGCCAATAGATTGATGAAAACAATATGAACACGAAGAAGATAAATCAATGGCACACAAAACAATATGTATCCGGGGAAAGCTAGAGCTCAAAACCCTTACTATCTGTATTGCATTAATAAAAAATCCAAGATGAGAATACAATGATTGTTCTCACAAGAACAATCCCTCCACAAGTATAATCATCTCTCTTCTCATAAGCTAGATCAAGCCAAAACTTAGCCTATTATGCTACTCTCTAGGCCCCTATTTCCTTGAACCATTCTTGATCAAAGAATATAGATGAATACAATATGCTCTGCTCAACCTTGAGCTCAACCTAGACAAGTATTTCCCATCCTTTGTCTGATGACTTCCTTTGGAACATGCTTAGCCAAATTCCTAGCCTTCAAGATTTTGATTCCTTGCACAATTCCTGAGAGAATTAGCCCGTATTTAAAGGGAAATTCCTCATACATAACTGGACAATCCAAACATAGGTCCTCAATTGATTGCATGCACCATCTGTACAACTCAAAATATTATACAATTGATAGTACATTATCACTACACTCTAGTCTCAACTGGGTCTTCCTCTGAATTGACATACATGAGTTTATCACGAGTGAATATTCAGTTAGCTGGAGTATCACTGAGGTTTCACCAGTGCACCAACTCAATACTAGACCTCTACTAGTTCCACCAACAATTAGAACTAGTTTAATTGTCTATAACTCAATCAAACTGAGTTATCTAATTACAACTCCAATAAACTAAATATGGACCCCTAAAACTTAGGGATCATAGTTACGTGACTCTAAATAGACTTCCAACTTGAAATTCCAAAGCTAACTATGTCAGCTTAACTTAGTTAACTATTACAAGTTTCTATGAGAAAAGAATTATAATTTTAATTCACAATTTAATTCAAGGACAAATTAAATTGGAATTTCTGGATTCTATTTTTAATATTTCTTGTTGCTATTTTCAACAATCGTGACAAGAAAAATCCATAGTTATTGAAAGAGTTTGTATCAACTTCATTCAAAAATACATGAAATGGGCTTGCAACAGTTAGTCTCTTTTTATATGTGCACTTAATTATATCATTGAGCTTTAAGAGCTCAAATTCCTGTGGTTATTGGTCATGATAAAGATTCCTTCATACATGAATTTATACCAGAATGTGTCCATGATTTGGATAATTACTAAGAACATAGTGGGAAGGAGACCACATTTTTGAGGTAACGAGACTCTCAAGTTTTCACATTCTCCTGGGATGAGAAAACATCCCCAAGTTGGAGCCAAATGTTGTCACCTCTAATCATATGCTCAACAAAATCCCAAAATGTATGTATTTGATAGGGATGAAGATCGACAATTGTTAATGCAAGGTTGGCTAAAAGAATTTAGAAACAAATGGGTTCAAATCATAGGCTAGGTTTGGAAAAGTGTTGATTGCATAAAGGATTAGGATGTTATTAGAATAGTGCTCAACATTCTGCAAACATTTTCTAGATGGGATTGGAATCTATTTTGTGGGTAGTGATATTCTTGATGTCATGTTGAAAGTATTATATGTTGTAGTATGTCACCATGGTGTCTATGATAATGATGTTATATCCTTAGTTGTGGAATACATGGACTGTGGATCTCTTGCAAATGTCATTGAGCAAGAAAAAAAACAATCTTTGAACCCTATCTTGTTGTTGTCTGTAAACAAGTTGTTGAAGGCTTGGTGTATTTGCGCCATGAATGACATACAATTCACAGGGATATTAAACCATCGAATTTATTGGTGAACCATCAAGGTGAAGCAAAGATCACAGAATTTGGTGTTTGTGCAGGTTTTTCAAACTCATAATATGAAACCTTTGTTGGCAACTATAAATATATGGTGCCATAGTACATTAGTGGAAATGTATATGGGTATAGCAACAATATCTAGATATTGGGACATGTTATATTAAAGTGTACAATATGCCACTACCTTTTGCTCCACCAGAGCAATTTTCTCCAGAATTTTGTATATTGATACTCTGACAGTATGATAGAAGAGAACCCAATAAAATGAAGACACTCGGTACCAAAAGTGGGTAATAGTAGAGTGCAATTTAAGACATGTTTTAGAATCCAAAAATGATGTTGGAAAGAATTTTTTGGGTTATACATATATACACCTAAGAATACAAGTTTTAAGTAAGTAAACTCAAATACATGTAATGGCCAAGGCCAACACCTTTCTGATCTAAACTTGGTTCATTTAATTTGTATTTTCTTCAAAGGAAGAGGGTTATCCTATGACTGATGGATTTAATTCCCAGTCAAGGAGGCTTAACTTGGGTTGATAAAGCCAGTTCATATGATAGAATGAGGTGGCAAACTTTTTTGTAATTATATAGCAGAGTAGTTTGATTCGAAAGCTATATGACCGTCTTTCATTTGGATATCTTATTTAGTGTAACCACCTTCATTTGTATTGTTGATACACCATTAACCCTGGAGCAACATATTTTCAGAGTTTTGGTTTAGTATAGGGGCATTGGCATCATTTGAAAGGTGGAATGTAATGATAAAGTAGTTCAAGTACATGTTAAGGGAATTACCTGGGCCAGCTTGAGGTAGGTGCACTTAAATAAATGTTGACCACTACACCAAGAATATAGAACGAGTTAAGGATCCTCGCATACCTGGTTGTGGTTTGCACTAATTTTGAGAAATTTGTTTATTATGAGGCTTGGCCTTATTGTGAATAAGAAATTTAACCAACAATTCAAGTTGTGTGGCCTTAGACAATGCTCACTTATTGAGGGCTGATCATAATACTTTGTAATATGATTTTGGACACACACACACACATATACACTCAGGAGTTAGGATTTCATGATTAGACTGCCACTTCTTGTGTTGGCTTCCTCAGTACTCTAATTTATGTGCTTCAGAACTTTGTCCACTTGGACTTTCAAATATGTCATTCCATTTGACACACAATCATTTTTCATGATTGTGGCTTCCTACTTGTCCTAGTTGATTCCAATATGACTTTAGACTAGGAATGTACCAACATGCCACTCTTGGGAAATAATATTTAAAAGCAATTCGGTAATTGAGAAAATAAAAATAAAAATAAAAATAAAAAATAAAATAAATAAATAAATAAATAATTTCCAAATCCTACCTATAAGTAATGAACAAAATGGCTAGAAGAATTGGATTTTTTTTATTAGGTTCCTAGCTAAAAACTAAGATCTCCTAAAATAGCATGGATAGTTAACATCAAATTTATTTTCTACAAGGTTATAATCCCTTGGAAATTTATACAACATATAACCCTAAAAAGCCCAGTCTATATTCAATCATCTTGTTCTCTATTACAAGTACCACAAGACAAAGTTATGTAAATCATGGCTAGTTATCTAGCTATAATTTCAATATATATTCCATTATGGAGTTTTCGATCACAAGATATATTCTCAAATTTTGTTAAGGAGAGAATGGAAAACAAGAAACTTTTCAAGATTCCCAAAATAAAATTGGTAGCATAAACAAACCATTCAATTTATTGATTTAAGTAAACAATGTGTTTATATTTGAAGTTTTGAAGCAATTTATTTCCTCTTTCTAGCCATGGAAAAAGAATAAATGAAAGTACTTTAGTAAATCAATGGAAATACTATTTGTATACCATATAAAAAATTTTACTGGCTACACATACTATTCATCCAAAGATAATAACTTCTGTGGATAAGAGGAAACATTTTTCTCTTAGATACATTTCTAGTCAATAGGAAAATTGTTGTGGGTATATCATGTTAACAAGCATAGATAAATAAAGGGATGAATTTACATTCCAAGAAGTAAATCTTGTATTTTTATGAGTGAAGATATCAATGAATACTACAAAAAGTAAATAGTGTATTTCACTACTACAAACATCATTATTTCGATATCCTACACACTCGACCCCATTGCACGAATAAGATAAGTTTAAGGGTAAATTCAGAGAAACAAATATCCCATTTCACAAATAAGATAAGTTTAAGGTTAAATTTAGAGAAACAAAGAACACTGACATGTTGTCCTCAATTTTTGTTCTTCACTTATTCTTCTTAGACAAAAATAAAATGCACAAACAATCTGATTGTCCCTTTATACTAAAATATATTAATTGAATCTTAAAACCCTATAACCCCTCAGTGTTAGATGCTCCACAATATTTTAAACAAAATAAATACAACTAAGTTCTATAATGAAGAGTCAGACCTGACATTGATGTCACCAACCATACCAATAGCCATATCCGTAATAAGACCCGAGAGCCCACAAGCCAATCCTAATGAAAGATGTGCATATCCTGTTAGAAAATTATATATTACATAGCAATGGAACACATAAAATATTGCGGAAATATAAACACAGAAAATGCATAAAACAAGAGAGACATAGATATACATGGTTCACCCAGTTTGGGCTACGTCCACGGAGAAACAACCAGTCCTTCTTTCTATATTATCCAACAAATTGAAGAGATACAACCTATAGTAGATCCGTTGTAACTCCCTCTTCGCTCTCAATCTCCTCTCTCTTCCTCACTCAAAATACAGATATATATAGACGCAATACAATTCCCTCATATATATAGTGAGGGGTTGCCTTCTAGGGCAAAAAACCCTAAACTAAACATGACTTCTACCATCAAATCATCCGCCTAATGAACGACTCAGATTGACTAGAAATTACTAGTCTTTTACAACGCAATTTTACAATCTTCCTGGGGTATACATCCAACTGAAACCTTTGAATACAGAAGATAATCAGGCTCCACACCCAACAATCTCCCACTTGCGGACTAATTATAGCAACACCACCAATATTTCATTTTCTAGACAATGACTCCACTTTGGACCTGGTTGTTTCTCATATTCTTCATCATACTTGAAGACTAATTGAAATTGAGCAGATTCTCAGTTTCTCTCTGGTTACAACTTTTGTTAACATATCTGCAGGATTTTGGCTAGTGTGTATCTTTTCTAGCTTCAATTGTCCATCTTCTAATGCTGATTGTATGAAATGGTACTTGAGATGTATATGCTTAGTCTTGGAATGAAAGGCAAAGTTCTTTACAAGATGTATGGCACTCTGGTTGTCACTGTATAACCTGCCCAACTCTCGCTTCTTACCTAATTCATCCAGAAACCTTTGTAACCAAATCATTTCTTTACTAGCCTCTGTAGTAGCAACATACTCCGCTTCTGTTGTTGAGAGTGCAACAACACTTTGCAATTTTGAGACCCAACTGCAGTTGTTCCACCTACAGTAAACACATACCTTATTGTGCTCCTCCTGTTAACTCTATCACCTGCCATATCTGCATCAACATATCCCTGTAGAGCAATGTTTGAACCACCAAAGCATAATGCTTTATTTGAGGCACCTCTCAAATACATGAGAATCCACTTCACCGCAATCCAATGTTCTTTTCCTAGATTGTTCATGTACCTGCTTACAACTTCCACTGCATGTGCAATATCAGGCCTTGTGCAGACCATTGCATACATTAAGCTTCCAACTGTTGATGCATATGGAACTTTAGACATATGAGCCATTTCTTCCTGAGACTTGAGACACTCCTCCTTACTTAATTTGAAATGGCTAGCCAAAGGTATACTAGTTGGTTTTGCATTCTGCATATTAAACCTTTTCAACACCTTTTTTATATACTCACTTTGAGACAACGTTAATTTGCGATTTTTCCTGTCTCTAGTTATTCTCATACCAAGGATTTGTTTTGTAGCACCCAAATCCTTCATTGCAAATGAATTTTCCAATTTCCTTTTGAGCACATTTATTTCCTACATGTTAGAACCTGCAACAAGCATGTCATGTACATATAATAACAATATAATATAGCTGCCATCATTTTTCCGTTTGAGAAAAACACAATGATCAGAGTGACACCTAGTATAACCTTGTTCACACATAAACCTGTCAAATTTTAGATACCACTACCTTGGAGCTTGTTTTGAGCCATACAAGTTCTTCTTCAACATGCAAACTAGTTTCTCCTTCCCTTTTACCTCATATCCTTGTGGCTGCTGCATATATATCTCTTCCTCCAAATCCCCATGGAGAAAGGTTTTCTTTACATCTAACTACTCAAGATGCAAATCTTCAGCTCCTACTAGACTTAAAATAGTTATGATTGAAGTCATTTTAACAACAGGAGAAAATATTTCATCAAAATCAATACCTTTCTTCTGTGCAAGCCCCTTCACCACAAGTCTAGCTTTGTACCCTTTTCTACCTCCATCTTCTTCCTTCAACTTGTAAACCCATTTATTTTGTAATGTTGTTTTACCTTCAGGCAACCTGACTAAGTCCCAAGTCTAGTTATATGCTAAGGAGTCCATCTC
This sequence comes from Pinus taeda, assembly GCA_000404065.3. Classification (NCBI taxonomy): domain Eukaryota; kingdom Viridiplantae; phylum Streptophyta; class Pinopsida; order Pinales; family Pinaceae; genus Pinus; species Pinus taeda. The sequence goes on along the minus strand of APFE030674627.1, from coordinate 28,000 downwards.
TTCTTTCATGGCTTGCTCCCACTTCTTCCTGGTTTCTACTTGCACTGCTTCTTCATAACATTCTGGTTCACTAGAATCAATCAACAATACATAATATAATGAAGGAGAGTATCGTTCAGGGGGTCTACTTATCCTAGTAGATCTTCTATCACCACTTTCAGGTGTTTGAAGTGCTTGTTGCTATTGTGTATGTTGTTCTGGCTATTGATCATTATGATTTTCAGGCACCATCACTTTTTCTGTGATCTCGTCAAGCACTGTGTATTCTTTGTTTTCTTTTTCCTGTTTCTTTTCCTGCAACTGATCCTTATACAAAAGCTTTTCATTAAATATGAAATCTCTGCTCCTAATGACTTTATAATTTTCATAATCATAAAAGCGATAACCAAAATCATTAACACCATATCCAATAAAGGTACATTTCTTTGATTTTGCCTCAAGCTTTGTTCTGTTTTCTTTGTTAATGTGGATAAAGGCTTCACAGCCAAAAGTCTTTAAAAAAGAGTAGTTTAACTTTTTACCTGTCCATGCCTCCTTTGGAATACCACCATCCAAGGAACTTGAAGGCCCTCTGTTTATTAGATAAACAACAGTATCTACAACGTCTGCCCAAAATTGTAAAGGCAATCCTACATGAAATCTCATGCACCTTGCACGCTCCATGATTGTCCTATTCATCCTTTCTGACACACCATTTTATTGTGGTGTTCTTGGAACTGTCTTCTCTCTATGAATTCCATTCTTTGAATAGTACCTATCAAACTCCTTGCTGCCATATTCACCTCCATTGTCTGATCTAAGACACTTCAACGTTTTTCATGTCTCATTTTCAACCAAAGCTTTCAATTTCTTGAAAGTATCAAATACAACAGATTTATTTCAAATACAATAAATCCAGGTTTTTCTGGTTGCATCATCAATAAAAGTAACATAATAATGAGATCCACCAAAAGATGATACCTGAGCAGGTCCCCATACATCTGTATGCACAAGCTCTAATTTTTCCCTCTTCTTTTCTTTCCCAACTCTAAGGAATCTGACTCTCTTCTGTTTTCCATAAACACAATTCTCATGGAATTTTAAATCAACATGCTTCAAACTTGGCAACAAATTTCTTGAGTGAAGAATCAGCATCCGCTTCTCACTCATGTGCCCGAGCCTATGATGCCACAATGCTGTATCTTCTCCTGTAGAGGTTAAAGCATTAACATAATTAAATATACCATTGCATAAATACAATGTACCAACCTTTCCTCCTTTTGCTACTACCAGGGATCCTTTAGTGACCTTCCAGGTTTTATCTATGAAAGTGTTTACACAACCTTCACCTCCCAATTGCCCTGTTGAGATCAGATTTTTCTTTAGAATTGGAACATGCCTTACCTCCTTCAATAGCCATTGATTTCCATTTTGTTGTTTTATGAAAACTATACCCATTCCGACGATTTTATAGGGTTTATCATCACCCAATCAAACCTATCCAAAATCTCCTTGAACATAATCATAAAAATGTTTCCTATCAGGTGTTGCATGGAATGAGGACCCTGAATCTACCACCCAGGCATCAATAATATTTTCTAATGAAAGAATCAAAGAATATTGCAACACATCACCTGTTACATTCGCTTCATGATTAGTTTCTTGCTGCGCATCTCCTTCTTTTCCCTTCTGAGACTTGCAGTCTTTCTTCAGGTGTCCTTTCTTCCCACATTTCCAACACAATATCCTCGATCTAGACTTCGATGTGGATTTTCTTGACTTACTGTGATTCCTCTTTCCATTTTTCTTCCCCTAGTCTCTGTAGTCAAAGCATTACCTGATGTCTCACTGGAGCTTTTCCGTCGCATTTCCTCGCTAAGGATTGCACCAACAACATCATCAAACTTTAAAGTACAAGATCTAGAGGCAAAGTTACTAATGGCCATAACTAAACCATTCCAACTTTCTGGCAATTGGCACAGAAATAATAGAACCCTAACTTCATCGTCAAAAGTTACCCCTACAAAAGATAACTGACTTGTAACTATATTAAAATCATTTAAATGATTAGTAATAGATCTACCTTCTAACATCTTCATATTAAATAAATGCTTCATAAGAAATACCTTATTTGAGGCTGAGGGTTTTTCATATAGTTTGGCCAATGTCGACATTAAACCCTATGTTGTCATTTCCTTTGAAATATTAAATGCTACCGACGCCGCTAGGCACAGCCGTATTGTTCAAGTGCCTTTCTGCGAGAATATTCCATTCTGTGTCTGTATACTTGTCAGCTTCTTTTTCTTCCTGCTCAATGGTAGATATTGAATCTCTCTGTTAAGATATCTTCCATTGATCTTCCACAGTTGTAGTTTTGGCCTTGAATTTTCAACCCTAAACCACCATCTTCCGCCATTGCTCCCACTTGAACCAGAACCCTTCTCTCTGCAAGTTAATCAGCCAATAAACCTTTCGGCTTGATACCAGTTGTTAGAAAATTATATATTACAGAGCAATGGAACACATAAAATATTGCAGAAATATAAACACAGAAAACGCATAAAACAAGAGAGACATAGATATACATGGTTCACCTATTTTGGGCTACGTCCATGGAGAAACAACCAGTCCTTCTTTTTATATTATCTAGCAAATTGAAGAGATACAACCTACAGTAGATCCGCTGTAACTCCCTCTTCACTCTCAATCTCCTCTCTCTTCCTCACTCAGAATATAGATATATATAGGCACAATACAATTCCCTCATATATATAGTAAGGGGTTGCCTTCTAGGGCAAAAAACCATAAACTAAACATAACTTCTACCGTCAGATCATCTGCCTAATGAACGACCCAGATTGACTAGAAATTACTAGTCTTTTACAAGGCAATTTTACAATCTTCTTGGGGTATACATCCAGATGAAACCTTTGAATACAGAAGACAATCAGGCTCCACACCCAACATAGCCATCAAATAGATATTAGGACTTTTCATTGGGGTTAATTCATGTGTTGATAATCAGAACAATAATCAAACCATAAATACCCAAGAATCCATCCATGATGACTGGAACAATAGATTTCATCACGAGCTCTGGCCATCACACCCATGGAGGCCACGCCCATGCCACTCTTGACAGCCCCATATGCACTTCCCATGCCTGCAAATTCAAACACATGTTGGAATTAATCACACAAAGAAATAATTGTTGAGAATTATGTAAATGGAAACAAAGGATTGAATATTACAAAAGGTATGTGATCTACAACAAAATATGACATATTATGTGTAGAGAAAGAGCACCAAACTCTCCCAACTTGGTAATGAAGAAGAGGAGCGGGAAATTAAAAGTTAGATTTTAAAGGTTGATTTTAGAGTAGTTGAAAATTATATTTTAATAGGTAGTAAAGCCTTGCTATAGTAGCTTATGTTGCTACAAGGTCTAGAGAGAGATAATGTTGGCCTAAGGGTATTAATAAAAACTATAGAAGGCCTCTTTAATACAAGTAATTTTATTTATATAAGGATGGAAAGGAGACATGAGGTTTACACTTAAAGGAAATATCCACTAACACTTATGAAGGTGATAAATATCCCCAAATATGTGAATAATGTTATCAATAAACTCAAGTAGTCTTAGGTAGCCCATTATTTTTGGGAAACTTCACTTAGAGATCAAAAATACCATATTAGAAGTTAACCATAGTTTAGAAGGCCTACACATGTGTTGTTAAGAGGGACGTGGGATAAACATTGACTAAGGGAAACAAGGGGTGCAATAAGATCGATGCGCAACACCTACTCAAATCACATGTATCCAAGCCATCAAGATGACACACTTCTCTGAGTAAAATTATGAAACACTATGGAACAAATCAACTTAGAACTTATAGCCAAAGCATCAAGAGTTAGAATAGAGTGCTTAAGTGATCATAATAAAAATAATACACATTGGAGATATCATATACACATGGATCATACATATCAAGCTAAATGTGATAGTTAAAGAAACCTCTTCCTACACCTAGTGTCCTAGATGGACAGGGAAAGGTGTCATCAAACCAATGATACATCCATGAATTACATATAGATCCATATATCTGAGTTGGAAAATGATTAATGTGAAAATAATCATAGGGGTTGAGACGATAATCAAAATTTTAAAATATCCTCTAAAAACCCATATAGAAAGTGGGGTAACAAATCCTATGACATCCAACCTACGATCTATGATGGGAAATATTCAAAATTCTCTCTCGAGAAAGATTCCCATTGAGGGGGTCAAGAAGAGATATGAGGCCTCATCAATTTGATGGTTCAAGAAGTTTGAATCTTGGTTTATCAATTTTGGCCCTAACTAATAAAGGCAACATGGAAGGAGGTGACCCCCATTCAAAGAGTTCAAAAGGGGAAGACCACATAAGGAACCCCATCATAAAAATAGCTAAACATGTATTTAAACAATTTAGACAATGACCCATCCAAATATTGATAAAGATAATAGAACATCCCTTGAATCTCATAAAAAATGGGGCATTTACAGATGAGGTGATCCTCTAACTCTCTCTCGTGTATATGGAAAAGTTAACAGATGTCATTGAGAGGATAAAGATCATGATGATTAGTTTCAAATCAACGCCAATGTAAAACCACATCGAACCCACCAAGGGTTATATGAAGGACAACATCTAATGCTCTTGTGCATATGTGGGTTAAATAATAAGGGCCCCTCTCATTTGCATGAAATGTTCCTAATACAAATCCATCTTAGAGTCGAGGTCATGAAAAGATGAAGTCCAACTACACTAAATGAATTGTCTATAAATAACATATCTAACAATTTGAAACAAACATACAATGATGTCATTTACATTGGAGGTGTATATCACTTGAATTGTGTTACAACTTTAATCATTCCCCCACAAAAATATGTCATGTTCCCTTGTGATGATGCATCAACTCTACTAGAGAACAACCCCATAATGTAGAAGGAATTTAAACATGATGTAACTTTAATAGTACCCCACATTCATCCCCTCGCTCACAACTCATGGCTAATGTGAGTATATTTCAAGCATTGATGTGGATACTATCATTCTATTTTCTCTTATGTATAGTATTATACAATGACACAATTGAGTTTATTTAGCAAACACAATATTTGTATATAGGGTTTTCTCCTTGTGCATTAGGGCTAGAAATGCCTTGTCTTTATGAGTGATCTATTCATTGCCAAATCCTTGTGTGGGAGAGAACTACAAGCTCCATATCAACATGAATTGTAGATATTGTGAAAAATTCAGATCAAGGCTTTGCAAATTATCTATTTTTTATACATTTGGTATACATCGTAATAAGGGCATTACCCACAAACAATAACCTCAAGACCAATATCTAGTTCTTTAAAAATAAAATCTTGCCAATATGATCAATCATAGGTGAAGGATTCTCTTAGGATATTAGTGTGTTGGTTTGAGGTGTTGTTTTTGGCCTTGGATGCTCAGTGGTTAAGGGCTTCAAGGGTTAAGGGTTAAGGGCCAAGGGCCTAGGGGCAAAGGGGATATAGGGGTTAAGGGATTAAGAGTTAGAGGATTTAAGTGTTAGGGGTTAAGGGGTTATGGGTTAAAGTGTTTAGTGGTTATGGATTAAGATTCATGGGTTAAGACGATAAGGGCTTACGACTTAGGGGGGTCATGGATTCTAGCTTACGATTTAGTGGCTTAAAGTTTTAATTTGTTAAAGGGTTAATGGGTTATGAGTTATGAGTGCAGGGTTTAAGGGATTATGGATTGGGGGTTAAGGGGATAGGGAATTTAGTGGTTATGTGTTAAGGGCTTATGGGTTGTGATAATGGGGCCACTAATCCCCTTATCACCACTATTGGGGGTTTCCCTATCAATTTCTCTCAATGCCTTCCCTCTAGGATCTGTGGCCCCTATGAAATTAAGTACTAAGCCCCCTTATCATTCTTTAATGCTAACGGTATAGATATTAGTAAACTGTTTTTAGCCTTACCACTTCTACCCATCCATGCCACCCTTGTGTCCCCTTGCCCCATTCAATATGTCACAAGCTACCCCTCCCACCCTTTTGGTCATACCATGCCCCTCCTAATGTTATGAACCCACAAATTTGGTCCTAATGCCCCTACAACTACACCCTTAGGCCCCCTTGGTTAAGGGATCAATTGCATTAGGGCTTAGGGGTTGTGATAAGGGAGCCGCTAATCCCCTTATCACAATTATTGGGGGTTCCCCTATCAACTGAAATTATATGATACATGAAAGAAATATAAGGAACATGAAAAATTGAAAGTAGTTGAAGAATTAATGGAATAGAAAGCTACCAGGAGGTGGGGACATAAAATGGTGGAGTTGATCCAAAACTAGCCAACAATGTGAGAACTACATGTGTAGACTATTTTTTTTTATTTATTTTTTATTTTTTTATTTTTTATGTATGTTTGACCTTTGTTTGATAATAACGTTGAGTTTGACCTATATTTTCTCCTCTTGATGTATCTTCTAGCCCCACACATGTTGAGATTATTAGTGTAATTCTATTTAGAAGTAATCCCTTCCTAAATAATAGGGTAGTATTCTCACTAGATGCAAAAGGGAGATCTAATTGTAAGATGACCTTGGCCAGATTTGTAATGAAGGCATAAAAAATGGGGTCAAAAGGGGATGAACCTAGATATGAATAGCTTGAGGATTGTACCATTCATGTAGTTGAGGACTGCTTGTGTGAGTTTCAAATAGACTTGGAGAAGACTAAGGGAATTTGAATGTTTTTTTGAGCAAGGTTGTGGACTGTTGGCTTGATGGGAACTGACCCAGGTTCAACGTTAGTCAACCAAGAAAATCTCTGCACTGCTGGCCCTTTCAGCATCAGTCCGTGGAGCACGAACTGAAGCCTCACTTGAAGTAGTATGGGGGGATGTAGGAACCAAGTTTCTGCATCCTGAGATGGTTGTGATGTTGGGTTTATAACTTAAACCCTTCCTTCACACAAATCGATAAGCCCTTCAGGCTTATCAGTGTACTTTCTCTTCTGTCTTTTAGAACCTTCGTGAAGGTATACAATCATCCTTCATGCAACCCTAACCAGTGACTTAGGTACTTACACGCCTTTGTTAATACGTTATTCTATAATTTCCCGAATTATGTTAAGTGTTCGCCAATTTTACCATGCAATTAAGATTATCTTCATGTAAACATATATCCTTATTTGTATTCATATAATAGATAGAAACATATATATTCGCACATCAAATTAGCATTATAACATAAACCCAGAACTTAACATAACATAATCGTATACAATCCATAGAGGCAAAATACACAGTAATTTCAAATACTTCTCTTTTTTGATGATTTAGATTTCCAATACAGACTCTATCTATCATGCTCACACAGCTGTAGTGGTCCACACACTCAGCTACAGAGTTCTACCCTAGGCCTCTGCACACTCAGCTGCAGAGCCTCTTCCTACACTAAGACTCTCAGTCTTATCTCTTCACAGACTCATCAAGCCCTTAAACTTTCTTAGAACTCTACTTCTAAGACTCCCTTTTTATACAATCCCATGGTACATGGACCAAGGGTAGATCTCGAAAGCTAACACAAGCTATCTAAACTAAGGGTGGAAACCTTTTTTGAATCTTGCTATCTTCATGCTTCGTGACCACAAAATGCGGGGACTTTACATTCCTTTGTACAAATTCAGGCTTTTTGCCCCAAACTTAGGATTTTAGTCCCAAAAAATGACCCCAGGGGATCCGTTCCCAATAGGCCCCCGACAAAAACATGGTGACCCATCCTCGAGTCACTCAGTTGGCATAGAGATCTTCTTGCAAAGACCTCTTAACTCAACTTGGACTACTGCAACTTCGAAGGTACATTGTGCTGGCGCCTACTTCATCTCCTTGACCAACTGCTCTGTTCCTGGCCCTGTGCCGTTTGACTGAATATTCTACTGAGTCTTCTGCAGACTAGCCATCTTGCCTTCAATTATGGTCGTGATCAAATAGGCCTCATCCAACCAAGGTTGTAAGAGAGCTTTCAACACTTCTTCCTTGTGCTGAGTTTCATCTACTTGCTCTTTCAAAGCCTTGGCTTCTTGCAGCTTTGTGAGTTGCTATGTGATGGTGACAGTGCACGCCATCGCTTTAACTTCATCATAGCACTACTGCAACTCCTGTGCTTCTGTTTCCAACCTCCACACAGTGGGGTCTTCTTGCAAGTTGGTGAACACCTCGAGTGACTACTTGAAGAGTGTTGTGCAGTCCTTTACTACGCTGTCTACAACTACTACGATGTCTTTCACAACTGTCTCGCGCTTTTCTCTGATTTTTGTCAGAGTTGATATTTGGGCCTTCAACCACAACTTTGTGATTTTTAGGTTCAGTTCCAACTAGACCTTTGCCAATTCTCTGCATTCATTGCATAATCTAGCAGCAAACTTCCAAACCTGCACATCTACTGGCTCAACCTCGGGAATGTCCAACTCTGGGACAGATGTACATGCCTTAGCCACGACCTTAGCCATGCACTGACTCTCTTCTGTAAGGTATTTTATGAGGTTGATGGTGGAGTCTTGCTATACAACCATCTGGGCATTGTTGATCTTCTGCTCATTGATGACCTGTAACACACGCTGTTCACGGGCTCGCAGTTCTGCGATCATGCCATCCTGCAAAAGGTGGAGCACCTCACTGGGAAGCGTGACTGAGTTAATTCCAACTCCCTTGAGGGTGCTTATAGTGGGCCTATCAGCTTCTATCTCTGTAGTCAGTGATCCATCCAGAAACACTATTGCTTAGGGATCCTGTGTGCACAACATCCCTGCGGCTTTGGAGGTTCCAGGTGCCAAACTGGTTGATGCTGCACCGGTTTGTACCTATGACGTGTGGATCTACAGCTCATGGAAACCTGTCTGGATAGCACCCAAAGCCTACTACTATTTCTGTTCAAACTACTACAACAATTCTGCAGTGGCATCCATCACCTATGTCATTCATGTCCCCCTCTGTTAGGGTGATCGGGTTGAGAGATGTCTTGCTACCTTGGGCTTCTTTCGTGACCCTACTTTTTCTAGATCTCTGTTGCACTTGGTGCGGAACAGAGTCGTCTCTGAGTTTGCTCCTCCCTGCTCCGTTTGGTCATCCTCTTCTTCTGGCTCTGGGGAAGGCGACTTCTGACTCCGGTCAAAGTCATGCTCCTCTTCCTTTGCTTGCCCACTTGTCTGCTTCGCGAAAACGCGCTCTACCTTGGCCTTATCTGTGACCTCCTTTCTTTTCTATGTGGCCAACTATTCCATCTTCAGCTTGGCTTCTTCCTTCTTTCGCTGTACAACGGACTTGCTAGATCCCGCTGTCAAGTCTATGGTAGTGCACCAATCTTCTAGCCAGCGGTCGAGGATGCTGTAATCATGTCATCTGTGGCCAAGTATGGGAGGTCATGCCACTTTTGTTCAGGGTCCTTTCGCGCATGTATTGAGACATGGTGGAAGTCGGCCTTGAATTCCACATACTCTTGTAGCTTATCAAAAATTTTTGGTGACAACCGCGGCTTGTGATTGATGGCCATATGGATGCTCATCTCCATCAAGATCCAGAATATCTTGTTGTCCTTGATCCACTGAGGATCCTTCATAGGCCATAACAAAGTGAACTTCGTTGCTTCTGGTAGGTTTGGTGCGACCAGAGGAAACTTGCTATCCTTGGTTAGTTCCCACACAACTAACATTATGGACAGTAGTAGCCATGCATAGTGGAATGTCTTACTATGATCCTGCACCTCGCGGCAGTTCATGAGGAACTTTCCGCAGAGGTAGCGTGGCTACTTAGCTATACACCCTCCATGCACTGGGCCGCTAAGTCTATCACTAGTTCCGAGACTTCATCTGCGTGACACTTCCTCATGACCTTTCCTACCAAGATTTGTGTTGCCACTTTGACCATGGGGTCACAGATACTCGTGATGGCATAACCGCGCGACTTCTTTACTAGCTTGAATTTTTCCTTCATCGCCTTAGCAAGGGCATGCTCACTAGCCTTTCCACCAAATGCAATGGTCAGATTTTCTCCTAAGTGCGGCAGCCGCATGACCCTATGGATCAACAGATAAGTGATGGGTATCGGCTCCTCCAGCCACAGACACCCATCATGCACCAAGCACATCAGCTACTTGATCTTGATCATTGTGATGGGTGCATGGTTGTAATGCGGCACCCACAATTGGTTTAGCAAGCCTACCTTGTCCATGCCTTTCATCCACTTCCTTGGCTCCAAAGCGGTCACTCCAGTGTTTTTGTGTAAGACACGATGCGTAAGTTGGTCGATCGCTAAATGAGGGAAATGCTCCGTGTTAGCTAAATACCAGTCTTCTAATTTTAAAAGGGGGACATGCCCCAAGTGAAGTCCCTCAAAGAAAATTTTCTCTAGCAGTAGGGGTGTGTGCAGGGTGACCTTACCCTCATCAATAACCCTTGGCACCTTTGTTTTACCACTGCATAGAGGAATGTACCCAGGTAGCTTAGAAATGGGGTCAGATCCCTCAACCTCAACATCCTCTGTTTCCACCGTAATATCCTCATCATCCATGGGGATTTCTTTGACCTCTTTGTGTTGCTCTAAGTCAACCACCTTACCCTTTTCCTACACGGTGGGCTTATCCTTTTGTGGGTGCTTTCTAAGTGATGCATGCATCGGCTGCGGTGTCACATCCTGCTTGCATTTCTTGTTCTTCAGACCCTCCTTGGTTGAGGTAGGCCTCAGCCTAGGCGACTGTGGTGATTTAGGTACTTTAGCTCATACTTCCACATTTACAAGCTCCAGGGAAACTCCCTCAGCTGCCATGGCTACCCCTGGAACAACTCGTTCAACCATCATTGCATCCCCAAAATTTACAGTCTCAGCTGTCGTCGACATGATGTTATTCAACAACTCCTATGTCTCCTTTGGAAACTTATGAAATGTTGAACTCGCTATCAAATCTTCAAATTTTTCATGGTTCATGCACGCCTGAGAGCTCAACACCTCAATTCTCAAAATGCCAAGTGTTTTCCACTAGGCAACACTTTGTAATTTATAGGCATTTTTGAATTCAAATCCAACCATTCCCCCATCATTGGTTCATTAATGTTAGATGGGCAGCATATTTTCAAAGATATGTTCCATAAATTCCAACTTAAATGCTGCCTCCTCGCTCCATTTGGCCATTTTTTCGTCGTCAAATCATGAGTAGTGACTTTAATAGTCACTTTTCAGCTGTCCTACACGCTTTTGCGGGCTCCATGACATTTATTCATTTCACGTAGTTCCCCAATCGTGCAGCTCTTTAACCCGAGAAGTGTAGTTTATAGTCCCGTGCTTCCTTTCAGCTGTCTAGAGTGCTAATACTGTGCTTCCCTCATATAGTCACCTAGCTGGATAATCGATGTATGGCGTCAATCGACTACCATTCACCTTCCCTGGGAAGGGTTCTCCATTCAATTTGACCAGCTGAACTACTACACCATCAGTAATGTCCTTGATGACATACAGCCCTAGCTAGTGCATCCTAAATTTCGCTGGAAATTTATCAAATTTACTATCATATAACAAGACTAGATCATTTACCTTGAAGGTGCACAGTTTGATGTGTTGACTGTGCCATGCCTTTTCATGCTTCTTTTGAACTTGTTGATGAAATCCAGCTAGAAATTGGTCCTCCTCAAGCTTCGCTAGCTGCGCGAGCCTCTCTTCCAGGGCTCCATGATCCACCATTCTTGTGAGTTCTGCTATGTGCAGATTAGGTACAACGTATTCCATTGGCATCACAGCTTCTACGCCATACATGAGTCTGAAAGGCATTTGTCTAATCAGATTCTTCCAAGTCGTTCTATAGGCCCATAGCACCGCGAGTACGTGCACATCCCAATAATTTCTCTGAGTATTGCAGACCTTCGTTAGCACACTTTCCAGTATCTTATTGAACGCTTCCACCATCTCATTAGCTTGTGGATGATAAAGCATACTTTTCTGATGATACACCTGAAATTCCTCTGTCAAGGCATGATTATTTCATTAAGAAAGTGCGTACCGTGATCACTTATCAAGATCTTTGGACACCCAAATCTCATCAAGACATACTCAAAAATAAATTTTGTTGTTGTCGCACTTGTACAATCCTTCACAGGGTACCTCCACCCATTTGGTCAAATACTCAGTTGCGATGATGATGTACCACACACCTGTCTTCTTTCCTTGAGGCTGAATTAATCCCACAAAGTCAATTGCCCATTTTTTGAATGGTTGTAATGTCACCAGCGGCATCAAAGGTAGCTCATCCCTCCGCGATGTCCTACCAGTCCTTTGACATGCATCAATGCCCTACAATATGCTTTTGAACCCTTTTGCATGGTTGGCAACCAAAACCCAACACGTAGAATCTTCTGTGTTGTTGCTTTCCTTACATAATGTCAGCCTTCCGCTCCTCCATGAGCCTTAGTGAGGATGCTGCTTCATTCAAAGTCAGGCACATAACATCGCAATATTTCATTTGACCCCATTTTGTACAAGTTCCCTGCAATGATAGAAAAGTCTGTCGCGCGCATTACCATTTCCTTCTTCTGTTGACTTGTATAACCTTTTGGAGCTGATCCTATCATTAGGAAGTGGATAATATCTTCAAAGTGACTTTCATGATGTGCACTGCAAAGAGTTGTGCATTAGGCAGTCCTTCCTCTAAATTAGTAGG
>APFE030674601.1:359535-373017 GCA_000404065.3 Pinus taeda | reverse complement strand
GTGGAATGTATTTGATTGACAAAATAGTCTATTTTATTTTCTTAATTGTTGAGTTGATTATCATATGCATCGTGATAAATGTATAGTTGGATCATGAAAAGATTGCTTATGTTTTGAACAATATGAGAGAAGTTGCTTAAATGAAGAGGAATGATACACCAGATAAATTAAATATGGTGAAATCTTAACGAAACCAATTGACTTTCATCAATATTATGTTGCTTATATTTCATTTACTACATGTGTTATGATATGATTGAGTTGATCTTAGTGACATGGGACATTCGCTGTTTGAGAGGTGATACAAGTGGATTTGGCTATTTGTGAGAATTCTAAGTTGGCAGACAAATAGATATAGAGCAAAGCCTTGCCAAGTTGACAATATATGGATATGGGGCATAACCAGTGAATCTTTAATGAAAGCACATAGTCTCAATTATAACATAGAATCTTAATAGAAGCGTTGAGTCTCTAGCTACATAATATATGTATTTTACCACTCGGGATGTGTGATGGGGATACAAATCCCTTCTTCCTAAGAATTGTACCTTTAAGATTTACTAAGGCGTGATAGGTAAAAGGACCTTAGGGAGGAATTAGTTAGGATTTCGAAGTACCCATTTTCAATGTATTATTAATATTAAAATTTGAATTATTTAGGTTAAGAAAAATAAAGGAAGGACACGTGCTGGGAGAGTGATGAATATCAAGGAAATTATTAATTAAAAGATGAATAATTTTTCACTAAGGTGAGTTGGATACACTTATTATGCCTATGAATGGATGACGCTCCTCATGGTTTTGGAAGACATATAAAGTGTATAAATGCTACATAAATTCTCTTTGCATGAATAACTTAAATAGGATGGTAAATAGGATTTCAAAGGAAGTTGATAATATGAATTGAATGTGTGTAGGTGGATGATATTATTATTTGACTGTTTTCTAGTCAATCAAGAATCTATGTTAAGTATTTTATGAATATAATCAAAAACTAGTTATGAGTGTACATAGCTTTGGGGTCTTGAGGAAATAAGTTGGCTTTGCACATTGTTGGGAGGAAATTCAAAGGAAATTGATAATATGAATTTGAATGTGTGTAAGTGGATGGTATTATTATTTGGGTGTTTGCTAGTTGATGGGGAATTTATGTTAAGTATTTTATAAATATAACCAAAAACTAGTTATGAGTTTACATAGCTTTGGGGTCTTAAGGAAATAAGTTGTCTTTGCATAAGGTTGGGAGGAAACTAGTAAGCGCTATGAGAGTTGGTAATGGAAATAAAATTGGAGCTAGAGCATACCTTCAATTACAAGAGTCAGAGATTTAGTTAGTTGTACTATATATAAATGTTTTTGAAATTTGAATATGAGTTGTGGAAATTTTACTTGGTGATAAATTTGTAATTTTAACTATGAACTTATGTTATTTGGAAATGATTGGCTGGCTAAAAGTGAAGTGTAGTTTATGTGGAGATGTTTATATATAAAATTTGGAATTATTACTGGTTTAATATTTATTGTGCTATCGTAGGTGATGGAGAAAATTGGAAAAACCAAGACAAACATGACTATAATCTACTTTAATAAATTTATCCAAATGGATGTGCTAAGTGTATTATGTGAATATATCTCGTTTTAGTTAAATTTATTCCTATTACATTTGAATTAAATTTGGTACAAAATTTCATGTTTTAGTAAGAAGTTAAAGGAATGTTTGTTAGGTGTTTTTCAAAATCCTTAAATGATAAAGTCTAATTTTGATATGAAAAGATTTGCTAGAATAAATCTTAACAAATAGCTTGCAAAAAAATAAACAATGACACTAAATATTCATTGAGGAATTGTTGGGTTAGTCTTTCAAAATGGAAAAATAATAGTGGCCATAGCATATCAAGGGGAAATAAAAGTCTCGGATATGTGCTAAGAGGGAAATTAAGGTAATTATTGGTACATAAGCAAGCTGTAGAATTAGACTACTTGCTTTCAATTGAGATAAAACTTATCATTAATATTGTAGTATGAATCAATACCTTAATATCTGATTTGAATAAGAGGTATAAAGTATCCTTATATCTTCATAACTTTGGTAGATGTCACTCCTACTTTACACTGAATATACATAAGTTCTCACTTGGGAAAGAGGCTTTCATTTATTATTTATTAGCTACTTGTTGTTAAATGGGGGAAGATACTATAACATACATCAAAATCCTCTTAATTGCATAACTAGATTGAAACTAGCGTGAGGCAAGTATGTGTGCATGTGTTGGTATTTGATAATATTTGTTTAATTAGTATATAAGGGAAATACAATAATTTTGGTTTATTGCTCGATGATGATGGTGGTGCTGGTGGTGGTGGTGGTGGTTCCATTAGTCCTTGGTTGGTGATTTAGTGTTAGAGGGGCACTACAAAGCGCTTTCCTTTGAGACAACCTTGCCTAGACTCTATATAATTGTAAGTTAACAATGTTATATTAATGTTGCAAAAACAAATGTTGTGTTTTGTGCAAGATAAAGGAGTTACATAGGGGACTCAAATGCTATGAGTGTAAAGTTGCTAAGGCACAATGTAGTGTAATGTGTTCCACCATATTCTTGAATTGATGAAAAATAAGAACTCAATACGAATATCAAGAAAAAATAGGTTTAGAGACCAATGTGTACTAAAAACTATAATACATCTTCTATAACTCAAGGGAAAGGAGAAAGAGGTCAATGCATTTATGAAAATTCATTATTAAAAATATGTATAGCTTTGAAGTCTATAATTGAAAGGATTTAATCCCACCTTAACCTTTCCGAAGAGGTTTTCTCATCTCCTCCCCCTTCAGACTCTACATTCTTAATGGACACCTTAATGTATCATTTTTCTCTAACAAATGAGGATATGGACAACTTATGCTCTTTAAAATCAGCATTAGTGGATGCCATAGGTGAATTTGACGCTTTATCTTAAAATGAAGAGGAAATGCAATCTAAGGAAGCTAATATGCAAACTTATGTGGGCATGTAGATAGAAGACCTTGAAAGGTAAAATTTCTAGCTTTTTGATATAAATGTTTATGTAAGGTGGTAAACTTATGATGACTATGAAGGTTGGAATTGAAAGGCCAATAAGCATTTATTGGATGATAGATTAGATGAATTTTCTAATAGGATATAACAAGACTCTCCATTTTTATATCTGTGAGATTATCTATTTAAGACACAAATTTCTCTAAGGTGTTGTTTAACTATTCTATATTTTTGGACTTTTTGGTTAGAAACAATTTTTGGTCACACTATACTTTTTTTGTTATTTAAAATCAGTTTTTGAATACACTAATGGATTCAGCACCCAAAAAAACCCCTAGGGCACTTGGATTTTGTAGAGTTAACATATCAAACTTGTATTCTAACCATTTTTTGACGTATTTACTCAAATAGGTGTACCAAATATATTATTGTTATCAAAGAAAACCAAATTAATGAAATAATTAATAAAAATATTATAATTTGCACAAAGAGGTGCTCTATAACCCAGCATGGAGGTAGATCTCATGTAAAAACTTAATCGTAAACATAAACGTAAACATAACATGTAAATATTTAAAATGTAATGTTTAACATTTAACATTTTACCCATGTGGGGGTAGATCTCACCTAAAAGAATAAAAAAACATTTAACATGTAATCGGTAACATTTAACATCATAAACGTAAACACAAATACTTAAACATTTAACATGTAATTTTTAACATTTAACATTTTGCCCATATGGGGATAGATCTCACATAAAAACCCAAACTTGTTAACATAAACGTAAAACATTTAACATTTTTAATGTAATGTCGGTCCTATTTAAAAATCAATCTAATTATTATTATGTATAAACACAATATAAATTTAAAATACAAAGAGGTTTATGACCACTCAAAAAAGAGGTATGGTAAATAAATAAAAATATAAATAAACCAAAGGTATGGTAAATAAATATAAATATAAATAAACTAGAGGTACAGTAAATAAATAAAACCTCTTTTTATATTTACTCCATAAACCTCTTTATATTTACTAATACTCAAAAAAAAGTTTTATTTAGGTGAGGACTATAGGCTAAATACCATATGACAAATTATTATTAATACTATGGGCCAAATACCATATTTATAAAAGATGTATGGTAAATAAATAAATATAAAAGAGGTATAAAGAGGTATGGTAAATAAATAAAAATATATCAAATAGGATTAGAAATAACATCTAATTATATACCAAGCCCATGGGCAAAATACCATAGACCAAATTATTATTAATACCATGCAAAAGTACATTACTAACCCTATTATTATTATTATTATTATTATTATTATTATTATCTAATATTCATATTTAAGTATTATTAAATTTAATAATTTGGATTAATTACATATTAAATTTGTTATATTATAATATATAAACTCTAAATATATATGGGAGAGAAGAACAAAGACATGGAGTGATAGAGGTGGAGAGATAGGGGGAGTGACAAGGGAGAGATGGAGATAAACTTAAGGAAAGGGGAGAGGATGAATGAATACAGAGAGAGGGAGAGGAGTGAGAGAGGTAGAGAAGGGTAAGAGAGGGAGAGGGAGACATAAATATGGAGGTGGGAGAGAGAAGGAGAGAGGGAGGGAGATAGTGAGAGGATTGGAGGGCAGGGAGACAGAGAGGGAGAGAGAGGGAGGGGGAGAGAGAGAGAGATGGGGGAAGAGAGAGGGAGGTAGGACAGAAAGGGAGAGAGAGGACTTGAGAGAGAGGAGAGAGGGAGGGATAGATAAAGGGAGTTGGAGGGGGAGAGAGGGAGTGACAAGGAAGATATGGAGAGAGAGAGAGTGTATGTTTAGGGGTGAGATAAAGAGACAAAGAAGGAGAGATGGAGATAAGGGGGGAGAGAAGGAGAGAGAAGGAGAAAGGGAGGGATATAGTAACATAGTTGGAGAGAGAAAGAGAGAGTGATGGGGGAAGAGAGAGGATTGGAGGGAAAAGAGAGAGAGAGGGAGAGAGAAAGTGAGAGTGATGGAGGAAGAGAGAGGATTGGAGGGAAAAGAGAGAGAAAGAGGATTGGATGGAAAAACGAGAGAGGGAGGGGTGGAGAGGGGAGATAGAGGGAGATGGGAGAGAAAGGGAGAGAGAGGAACAACGAGAGAGAGGAAGAGAGTGATGGGGGAAGACAGAGGATTGGAGAGGAGAGAGAGAGATATATATATATGGGGGAAGACAGAGGGAGGTAAGAGAGAAAGGGAGAGAGAGGAAGGACATGAGAGAGTCGACTTGAGAGAGAGGGGAAGAAAGTGAGGGATAAAGAGATAGAGTTGGAGGGGGGAGAGGGAGGGAAGAGGACAGGTAGAGAGTGAGAAGTGGTGAGAGAGAGGGAGTGACAAGGGAGAGATGGAGAGAGATAGTGTATGTTTGGGGGTGAGATAATGACACAAAGAAGGAGAGATGGAAAGAAGGAGAGAGAGATTCATATAGTAACAAAGTTGGAGGGTGAAGAGAGAGAGAGAGAGAGAGAGAGAGAGAAGAGAGAGAGGATGTGAGACAGTGGAGAGAGGTAGGGAAATATATATGGAGATGGATGGGGAGAGAGATGGAGGTAAGAAGAAAGACATAGAGAGAGAAAGGTTGAGAGAGAGGGAGAAAGGAAAGCAGGAGGGAAAAGAGATATAATCAGGGGAGAGGGAGAAAAGGGGAAGAGAGAAAGAGAGAAGGGAGTGATAGATAGATATACTGACCTAGATTTAAACAAGAACGCAACAAATTACAGATAAACCATAAAATACATTTGCAACAAAAAGAACAATTCATTTCATTAATATCAAATACTGAAATATGCTTACAAACAATATGGAAATAAGACTAGCCCGGGCGATGGTAGCTTATCTCTGAGAAGAGATGTGGTGGCTACATGCCTATGAACTAAGTTACAATGAGGCTCAAGGGCCTTTTTATTATTGAACAATAAGAGAAAAACCTAAACAGCCAAAACCCTAACCCGAGGAGATGTAACACCAAGAGTTTATGGGTCTCATTGGGGTTAGTTGGGCAGCCAACTTCCCAGGGTCGTAACTTGGTCATAGTATATTCATTTAATGCGTATGATACCTCATTGGAAAGATATCTCAGAGGGCTACAAATTTTTATGTCATTTCCAATAAAATCACTTGAGACATTTTGCCAAAAAAATGTCGTTTAGGGCCTCAAAATGGCTCCAGAAGTTCAAGACCCGAAAAATTGCCAAAAATAATAAATTGTGCTACAATTAAGGAAATTGAAAAACTCAAAGAGAAAGTGGTAGGATCCAAGTGGGATAGGCGGGTGGCCACCAACATCCACCTGAATCATTCCTCCCCCATTAGGAAGCAATGGTCCCCATTACATTGAGTGCCTCCATGAGATGGGGAAACTTCTACTGAACTTGGTCACTCGTGAGATGTTCTGCAATCTCTTATGTGTCCAGTAATGGTGGGAAGCATGGTCAAGGGTGATCCAAATTGAACACTCGGTGCAAGCCAAGGAATGGAGGAATGATGTGCTCCAAATCATTGTTTCCCACAGCCTTGGTAATGGTGTTAGGACCATATCGGAGTGGTCTGAGCTTCTGATGGGCTCTTGTAAGGCGTTCTTTTTACAAATGAAACCAGATTTTTTCACCAGCCCGAAACTTCTGTGGAACCCAATATTTATCATGTCACTGCTTGTACTTGGCATTTTCCATAATGGAGTGGTGATATATCAGCCGTTGGTAGAGGTGCTCCGGGAGTCAGATCGAATAGATGCTTGACCTGACAGTGAAATAGTACCCCTGTGGGTGAGGAGAAGATGCCCCATATTCTTTCATGACTATATCCACCTGCTTCTGTTGCGTGGAGGAACCCTTCCCGTGTGCCATGGATGTGGCTATGATCTTCCCCTTACTTTGAGAGTGAACCAGAAAGAAAATAAATTTCCTAGTGTGGGAGATGATCTTGCTGCATTTCTTAGCAGAGATGAAAGAGGTGGCAATACGTGGGGCTACCTCCAATATCCTGTCTAATGTATTACCCAAATAAATAATCATAGAGCAAGGTCTAGACTCATATACAGTATGTCTCTTCCATAAGTATCATTGTCCTAATAATACATCACAAATGTTGAGAGGAGAAACATCACACAATACCTCATTTGTGAAGGGCTTGATGTTATAGGGGAGACGAGAGTGATGACTGACTCAAAGATCTTGTCCTTGGTGAAGCCAACTAATGTTGTACAGCTTCAAGAGTGGTATGGTCAATAGGCCCAACTGCTTCACGACCTTTGTTGAAATGAAGTTTTTTTAGTTGTCACTGTCGACAATGAATTGCAATGGTGAACCCTTCACCCACATTTGTGAGTGGGAAAGATGCTCCCCCTCCTCTGGATCTCCGGGCTCATTCTTCTGGATCTTAGCAATGGAAATAGTGGTGTTGGGCTCTGCATTGCTTCCCTTTGTCATTCGTCTTGTTAGGTTCTGACTCATCATCGGAACATGCATCTGATTCTGAAGCCTTCAAATCAGCCACTAGTGACTGCTTGGCCCAACACTCACTTGTGTTGTGAGTGGGGCTCTTATGGAACTCATAGCACTTTCTTATGTCATTCTTTGACTTCACGGTGGTGTTCTTTTCTTGCAACGTCGACAGGTTGTCTTGGGTCACCCTGCCTTGGATTTTTCCTTTTTTCTTTGGTTTCACAGATCCAAAGTCTCGTTTCTTTTGTTTAAACTTATGCTTGATCTTGACAACGTATCAGTATGTCATGCCAAGTGAGGAGATGTTCAGGAACTCCATCTCGTCCTAGATTTACCTGTGTAGGCAGTTGCAGTATTTGAGTACCAAATGCAGCTCATAATCCTTGATACCCAACTTTGTGCGAAGGGTATGAAAAACTGGTAAACTCTAGCACGTCTTGGTCCCTTCCCTACTGCAACATGGTCTACTTTATGTATTTATCCTCATAGCTTTCAATAAGGTAGTAATGCTCCTTGATGGCATCCTGAAATGAATTCCAAGTGGGTGTGATTGAAAACAATGGGGCTATACTTTCATCCTTCTGCTCGTAGTAGGTTTCCCACTAGTCCTTGATGTGGGGCTGACTTTGAGAAGTGCAAAAGTGATCTTTTCCTGGCTCGAAAAATCATGAACAGAAAAATATCCTTCTGGCAGATTTAACCATTTATCTACAACATTTGTATCTATCTGACCCTCAAATATGGGAATGTCAAAGTTAACTTGTACCTTAAAGGGTGTGGCGCTTCCAAAGTAGCTGCTGGAAGTAAATGCGTTGCCCATGGGTAGTCGTTGAAGGATTTGGGAAAAGTTGTCCATCATCACGTTCCTTTGTCACTCGAGGACTTCTTTGAGCAAGATTTGGATAAGATCTCCTTTCCCCTCTTCTTTCTTTTCATCCACTATAGGAGGCCATCGGGATTTGTGAGGATGGTCTTGCAAAGGTTTGACTAGTTCAAGCCCTAACTCCTTATATCCTGACCTCGTTGGGGACATGCAAATAAAAATAGAGAAAGAGCAGACCAATCTGATACCACTGAACCAGATTTAAATAAGAACACAACAAATTAAATATATAACCATAAATACAAAGATGCAACAGAAATAACACTTCATTCCATTAATATCAAATACTGAAATATGCTTACAAACATAATGGAAATAAGACTAGCTCGGGCGATGGTAGCTTATCTCTGAGAAGAGATGTGGCTGCTACATGCCTCTGAACTGAGTTACAATGAGGCTCAAGGGCCTTTTTATTATTGAACAATAAGAGAAAACCCTAAACAACCAAAACCCTAACCCGAGGAGATGTAACACCAAGAGTTTATGGGCCTCGTTGGGGTTAGTTGGGCAACCAAATTCTCGGGGTGGTAACTTGGTCATATTATCTTTGTTTGACACGTACGATACCTCGTTGGAAAGATATCTCCAAGGAATACAACTATTGATGTGATTTCCATGGAAATTGCTAGAATCATTTTTCCAAAAAAAACCGTCGTTTAGGGCCTCAAAACAACTCCGAATGTTTAGGACTTGAAAAACTACCAAAAATAGTAAATTGTGCTACAATTAAGGAAACTAGAAAACTAAAAGAGATAATGGTGGGGGTCCAAGTGGGATAGAAAAGTGGCCACCAACATCCACCTCGATCAAGATTGGAGAAACAAAGTGTATGTTTTGGGGGTGACATAGAGAGACATAAGGAGATAGAGATATAGATGGAAGGTGAAGAGAGGGAAGAAGAGAGAGATGGAGACAGGGAGGGAGTGATAGAGGGATAGATAGATATGAAGTGAGCGAGTGTGTGAGTTTGGGGGGGGGTGAGAGAGAGAGACAAAGAGGGAGAGATGGAGGGAGATATAGATATAGATGGAGGGGGGAGAGAGGGAAGAATATTTCTTGCACAAGATGCATTTATTTCAGTGTAAATGGCGATTTCTAATCTTATTTGATTACTTGCACTAGATGCATTGGTTTTAGTGTAGATGTCTCTTTCTAATGATATTTGATTACTTACACTAGATGCATTAATTTCAATGTAGATGATTTATAATCCTATTTGATTTCTTGCACTAAATACATTGATTTCACTATAGATGTTGATTTCTAATCCTATTTGATTGCTTGCACTAGATGAATTAATTTCAATGTAGATGTTGATTTTTAATTATAGTTGATTTCTTACACCAAATGCACTGATTTCAATGTAGATGATTTCTAATCCTATTTGATTGCTTGCGATAAATGCATTGATTTCAGTGTAGATAGTGATTTATAATCCTATTTGATTGCTTGCATTAGATGCATTGCTTTTAGTGTAGATGTTGGTGTTGAAAAGTGTGCAACAAGAAATGCTAAATTTAGAAAGTGCTAAAAATAGAACTCCTAAAAATAGCTTTGGCCAATGAGAATTTTTGGCCACTTTGGGTGAGAGGTGAAATAGCTAAAAATAACATCTTCTAAAAATAGCATTTCTAGGTCCCTTCTTATTTATAGCAGTCCCTAGTCTATCTATAGGAAGTAAATTCGAATTTGGTCTTACCAGGAGTTTGGAATATTAATTAATTAATTCTCCATGAGTTAATTAGTTAAGGAAAAGAAAACTTGAAGTCTTTGTGAGAACATGCAATTATTTCTCCACTAATTGGGGAATGTGTCCATGATTTGCTCCACTGATCGAGGAATTACGGATGAGTTCTATATTGAGAGGATCAATTGACTTAGTTTAACTTAGTCAAGTTCAGTTAGATTAATTTAACAAGTTGTTAAATTAATGAGATATAGTTTGTTGATGCTTGCATGCATGTGACAACTAGGGAAAATTTTAAGAACCCCCCCAAATTTATATGTATAATAAATGGGTGAATCTCCATGGTATATAGGAAAAATGGAAGGCGATTTTATCAATAATATAATATGTATATATAATTTTTTGGCGAATCTCTCACCAGGCATGGCGAATATTTTACTAATTATAAAATCTTGTAATATCTTGGCAAGTCTTTCACTAAATAATAAAACTTTGTAAAGTCCTAGTGAATCTTAGCATTGTGAACTCTTAGAGAATTTTTTGAAAAAGTATAAAACCATATATGACAAGAGCCACATGGGGCAATATCACTATTTTTTTTCACATTTCCACGACCTGAAACTTGTTTATAAAATTATAAAAAAGCCAACCAAGTCCCTTATAATATGTAGGTAAGCTTATAACAAAGTTTGCTACCTCTACTATGCTTGTCTTCATTCAAGTGTCATAGCTGCTATACTTAACACTGTGAATCACAACTCTCCCAGAACTCAACTCTTTAGTGTAATTAAAACCTTTGGAAATTGAATCTGACAACTCTATAAAAAGGATTAGTGAAATAGAAGCTTTTGTGAATGAGCACACTAACTATCATTGTTAAACAATTAATCTAAACTATGAAGTCTTCCATCTTGATCATAGCCATGCTCACGATTAAGGGAGTGTGACCACCTGGCCTGGCATAATGGCCATCATAGCTTCCAATAATCAACAACCACCTTGCAAGGACATCCTAGTTCATGCCTCATGAATTTTATTCATCAATCTTAACTGATATAAATCTTATAAAGATAATATTAGAATCCTCTCTAGATTCACTGTTAATACAAGGGTAAATGAAATTTTCTAGCTCAAGGCACTAGCCAATACCAACTTTGGTATTTGTGACCCCTTTGTTGGGATGCACCTACCCTGCCCCATTGGGTTTCTGCCTTGTAACATAGTTCAAGGATCGCAATACTTTCCAATCTTCCTACTCCATTAGAGACACTTTATATGTTGTACACAGTGAATGGAAAAAAAGCATTATAGAACACACAATTTCACAGAAGGAAGAAAAATCTTAGCCAGTTCAAAGTCAAAATCTTAACCACTGATTAATAAAGAATAACAAGTAGTGTAATGAATTGTTCTGAGTTATTTATTTACAAGCTGTAAAGAATGTAGTGGAATGGAAAATATTACTTAGGCAACCCTTCAGTATTTTCTACTAATATGTCTGTGCATGTACATATGAAATTAAGAGCATTGTTGAATACAAAGTTTCCTTTTCTCTTGCCTCCATTTTGACGAATCAGCGTGAAATCAGTGTCACTTTGAATCTCCTTTCCTATGTGGATGTTTTGACAAATCAATGTGAAATCAAAGTCCACTTTGATAATTTCCTTCCTGTGAAGGGGATCAATCCACAGTTGATAGTAAAGATAATCTACTATATATTTAACTGTTCAATAAAATTGACTTGCAATCTACAGTGGAAACGAGACCTCAATCTTATCCTGAATTTGAATATCTCAGGACAACATAGAGATAAAAATGCATATGGCCTTAGTAGCTAGAAAACAATCACTCCATCATTACAAGACCACCTAGATTTCGACACTTAATCTAAATAATGGTGCTAGTTGCAGTGCTTGTTTGCATTAACACCATGGAAAAGCAACAACAATGTTTCAAAGCACACTTACTAGAAAAGTTGTAACACTCTGAGAATATTTAATGATAGTATCTGAACCTAGTAGCTATGGTGGGGAAACTAAGGAACCGAAATCTTGGAAGATATCTCATACCAAATCTGAGAAAAAAAATAAAAAAAGGAAAAAATCAAAATCTATAAATCAAGCAATGAATTGTTTACAACTCAAATACAATTCCTTTAACTAACAGTTAAATTGTGGTGATATATTTAAATATTTAGTAAGAGGGGAAATTAAAACCATGGAATATTACCTTTGTCATTACAGTCATCCCTCAATGACTGAGATTACAAATCAATACTTATGGAAAGATTGTAAGAAATTATGTGAAATAGTAAAGCATAACCTCTATTTTCAAGCAACAAAATCAAGACATTATTACATCAAGAGCCATAATTAATACATAATTAATGAATCAAGTCCTTGTATGGCACAGGCTTGTTGCACAACCTCTATTTTCTCAATAACAAAATCAAGACATTGTATGTGGTTATTGCCAAAAGGAAACTATGTTCTAATTTGGAAGAGGACCTTATCAAAAGACATGGATTTATTCAAAGCTACAAAGCCTAATGGGTTACTGAAAAATAAGTTGGAATATGGGATCATGATACTTAAATTGAAAAAATATGCTTTCCTTTTAAAAACATTACAGTTATACAATGTTTTTTGAAAGCATTAGAATTTGAAATTGGGCCTTTCTATCAAGACAAATTTTCATTAATAGAATGTACTTTCCTACCCGAAACGTTGTAGATATCCAAGAAAAACTTGAAAAGCATAAGAGAACTTAGCGTAATGTACTTTCTTTCCTTCCTTAACATTATTAAAGAGTTGAGGTTCCCAAAGTCATCAGGTAACATTCAAAGGAAATGACAGTTAGTAATAGTCCAATTCACAACTGAATATGTGTCACAAATACGAGGGGGCATCTACTCCAAATCACAAAAGTGCTCCAGGTTAAAATATAGCATTATTGGAAGCTTAATGCTCGACTGGGTGTTATTGAACCCACACATTTTTCCAATCAACACTAAAAGCTTAAAGATAGCTTCTCTAAGTCCTACATGACTTTACTATGCTCTTGAAGTCAGGGCACATGCAACCTCTCCAAGTGAATAGTCTTAAACTAAGTGAAGATAAGGCCGACAGATCATTCAGTGTGGATCTCTTTAACCCATAATTGAATACTATGTCTCTCTTGAACCAATAATTGAATACTGTTAGGACTTTCAAATTTTTCATGGAACTCAAAAATGTTGGAAGAAATTATTTTCTTCCAAAAAAGAGTAAAACTAAATCCTGGACAATTGATGTCACACCACTAATACTTCTCCATGGAATCTTTATAGGTAAACCACAAATGCAGAATTCCATTAGAATATTGTGTTTATTGAATACACAAATGAAATCATTGCATTTCT
>APFE030674601.1:303228-331145 GCA_000404065.3 Pinus taeda | reverse complement strand
TTTTAGGCAGGTGCTTTCCCTGAGTAAATTCTTATGTGTTATGTGTGATTGATTCCTTCTTATCAGTTATATGTGTTCTTATTGATGTTGCTCATGGTTGATTAAGCTTCCACTAAATTGTTTGTAGAAGTAGATCAATTGTTTTTCTTTAGTACATTGCATTACCAGGTGATCTATAGGTGAGAAATTTCTACATGGTATTAGAGCTAGTTGATTTGTAGAAAGAGTTCTAGATGGTATCAGAGCTAGCTGATTTGTAGAAAAATTTTACAAAATTATACATGGTATCAAAGCTAGCTGATTTGTAGAAAAATTCTATAAACTTCTACATGTTATGAAAGCTAGCTGATTTCAATGTAGATGATTTCTAATCCTATTTGATTGCTTGCACTAAATGCATTGATTTGAATGTAAATAGTGATTTCTAATCCTATTTGATTGCTTGCATTAGATGCATTACTTTTAGTGTAGATGTTGGTTTCTAATCCTATTTGCTTACTTTATCTAGATGCATTTATTTAAGTGTAGATGTTGATTTCTAATCCTATATGACTACTTGCATTAGATGCATTGATTTCAATGTAGATGTTGTTTTCTAATCTTATTTGATTGCTTGCATTAGATGAATTGCTTTCGGTGTAGATGTTGATTTCTGATTTAATGTAATTGGATATATGATGGTACATTAATTTTAAGGTGATTGGATTAATGGTGTGCATTGATTTCAGTTTAAGCACAAAAAATTATTGACAATGTAAATTGCTTTTTGTTTTTTAGTAATTCAACCTATTAATATTAGAGAGCAAGAGAGATAATGTATGATGTTTACTACAAGGCCTTGAGTACACCATAAAAATGTTTCTGCTTGGCTAAGAGCTCGTCTTCCTCAAACATAAGGAAACAAGTTAACAACCGAAGGCCCAGAGGCATCTGGCAAGAGTGAAAGCCTACCCACTTATGAACCACTAGTGGGTTATTCTAGGTGGCGTGGTTTTTCTTGAATAATGGTGATGAGAAAGCATGCATTCGTGGTTAGCAGCTAGAGATGGTTGTCCTCACTGTTGGTTTGACAACTGAGTTATGATAGGTTTTCCCACTTGTGAAAAAAATGAAGTTTACTATAACAACTCGAGCTAAATATTTAAATGGTTTACAATTTCAATTGTCTTTTTCATATAATTGATATGAAAATATGACAAAACTAATAAGGGTGACAATAAGAATGTTACACGAAAATAGTTTGAGATTGATCACAATGCAGACTATTTGTAATTGACTACATTCTTATTATTCACATTTTCTATCATTCAACACTATTACATTGTCACTTTGCATTCAAACTTTTTATTTCATAATTTTTCATCATTAAATTTATTAACAATATTTATCATTTCAACAAACTAAGGTAACTAAGAAAATTTAAAATTAAAATGACGAGATAAATCTCAAACATATTTAGCATATCTAAAATGAGTATTTTAATATTAAATATATTTAAATATTATTGATAAAATTAATCATATGTTCGATAGATTTCCTTGGCCACACACGACTAAAACCAACCTATATCCATCTTAACTCCGGATCTATCTAAACCTGAGAGAGATCAAATGTCGCAAGGTGCAAACCTTTCCTCAAGTTTTTATTTAAAATAAAATAAAAATAAAATAAAAATAAATAAATTTTTTATTCTTATTATTATTATTTTATTAAATTTATAATAATGTAATTTTGTCTATGAGTTTTGGACAAACTCTTATGATGTATGTTGTTAAAGCACTCCTAGATGTTAATTTGCTAGTTCAATTCCATGCTCTATTCAGATATTATTCTTGGACATAACTATAATGTAGGGTCACTAATGTTGAACTTTCAAAAAATAAAAAATAACTTAGTCGATTGTTCTTGGACATAACTATAATGTAGGGTCACCAATGTTGAACTTAAAAAAAAAACATAAAAAAAAAAACTTTAATTGATTGTCTCATCCCAACGATATCAAAAGAATTATGAATGTTCAAGGTGATTTTTTTTTTTTTAATTAGAAAAAAATATTTTTCAATTAAAAATTTAAAAATGTTGATATATATAGTTTACTGCGGATAGTTCAATTCACAAGTGTTGTGAAAAAGAAGTATTATGTATCAAGAGATTTTTGGTTTAAATTACAACTTTGTGTGATACAAAAGTACGAAATCTCTTATACAATATAAGAAATGAATAGGACTAGGTGCTTTGTTAAGATACTTCATGGTGAAAAAAATCACTAGTTTGAAACTCCATGGGCAAAAATCTAGTCATACTAAAGGTTAGTGTGACCTAGACTAGGTGTGATTTTGACGACTTAGATGCCCCTAAGTTATGGTTTCTCAAGTCACAAGTTAGACGTGCAAATGATGCAGGAGCATTTAGACCTAGTTAGCAATGTGATGGTATGATCACAAGTTGTGACTAACAAAGTGTTGGAAGACAAGAGATTAGTTAATTTTATTAATTTAAATGTATGAGAGTTTTAATTTGTTGTCAAATATGAGAAAAGGGTATAGTGACTGGTTGATCCTTCCTGTGTGGAGATCAAGCCAAGCAGTTATATTATTTGGTTTGAATAGGATAGAGGGATTTGAAAGTATAAATTAGCATTTGGTTGAGAAAAGAGTGGAGTAAAGATATTCTTTAGGAGAGAGTGAGAGATTTCTGGATCTGAACTAAGTTTGGTTCATGAATCCATTCTTGTATAAATTATAATCTTTTTGCATAATTAGAGAGGTTAGTTGGAAGTTAGTCGTGAGTTAGATTCAGATGGAAAGATAGGATGAATGAGTGAGAGGAGGACTGAAACATTCTAGTGTGAGTGTTTCCTTGTAAATATTATAATACTAAATAGTGTGGATTGTGTATATTATGGGTGAGAATTTGTATCTGTATGGGTTTTAATAACCTTATGGTGCATTAACTGTGAAAATTATAAGTAGTACAGAATCTTGTGTTGAAAGAAGCATGAATGTTTGATGGGGTTTCCTTTATGGAATCCGTATTTAAATTGTTTAATAAACCCCGTGTAAAGGCATGTAGAGATTAGGAATTCATGTTGAATTGACGGAAGGACCAGCAGAAGCAAACATAGTTAAGTTTGGCTTAAAACTCAGAGTTCTATTATTCTATGTGATTGCATTTAATCTTTCTTTGCATGTATTAACAACTATGGGGTTTGCAAGTGTATGGATTCCTTAATCAGGTTGAAGTGCCGCACTCGTTATTAACCATCGATTCATAATCAATGCATTGCGCCCAGTCAAACAGCGGGGGTTGGCCTGTTATTAACCCTTGTGTTAATCTCAAGTCCAGACCTGAACTGTTGTAAATTGAGGTTTATAATCCTATTAGCTCCGTGAAGCGGTAATGTTGCGTTAATGGGGATTCAGTAGGGGAGAAATACCATACCACGTGGGTTCATATTGGGGGATATTTATTAAGGGAAAAATGACATAATATATTGGGGGATATATAGGGAGTAGGGGGTTTTTATATTGGAAGGTATAAAAAATGGAGGCCAAAGCTAATGAAAAAATATAAAGGGGTATAAAAAACGTTAATGAAAAAATGGATACTTACAATATCTAGTGAAAGTAGGGATATTTAAATTGGGAAGGTGTATTGGGTTCGTATTGGTAGGGGGTTAAATAATTTGATTTTTAGAGGTATTTTCCAATATGTAGTCAAATTAAGGATATTGTTTAATATGCCATGAACGCACGTGACACGTTAAAGGTTAATTTAGTTAAGCCCCCATGCATTGCGTAGGCCTTTGTGCAATACCATAATGACCGTCGAATCACTGATGAATGTTGAACGTTGGATGGATCTCGCATCGCATCGATTGTAAGTGAAGGGACCCTGACCTGGCGGAAATGCGAAATGCGACTTGTGATAGGAAGTGCACCAATAGATTCACATTGCAACATTAACAAGTAAAGAAATTCTACCTGATGAGTTTGCGATATGTGATGAGCTGAGAATGCAATGAAGTGTCAACCGTCGGATTGATAATGGTGATCAACAGTGGATATTTAAGTCCATTGCAATATCGGCGATCGCGCAAACAAGTATTTGTCATCATATTCCTTTCGCATGTGATATGCGATAAAGCTTGGGCCTGAAGCGGACTCGAGAAGTTTATAGACATGAGTTGGATTTCCTTTGAAATCCGGTCTTCGCATCCATTGGTGGCTTGTGGTGTATTTCTTTTGTTTGCCTGTCTGTGGGGGTGTAAAGGTGAAGAACACCTATAGAGAGCACTTCCGGTGTAATTGTGGGAATAATTCACTAGCCAAATGCAGGGATTAGTAAAATCACAGTTTTGTTGCGTCATTTTTGGTGTCAAAGCTAGACTAACGTTCTGTGGAAATTGGTTGAGAAATTGAATTTTAATCTCGGCATATGTATAATTTGCACTGAAGTGAATTCGATATAGATGAAGATCAGAGCACAAAGGATACTGAGATCAAAATGGGGAAACAACAAATCTTCTAATGAAGGTATGATAAGAATATTTATTTTGATGATTTTGTAGAGATTTGTTTTGAATGTCTGAAGAACAACAAGGGATTGAAATTTCAAAGGAGAAGATGTTTTCCTTTGAGGAAAATGAAATTTCCATGTAAGTTGATTGAATGATTGGTTCGATTAGAAGGAAAATTGAAGCAGAAGGTTTAGAATTTAAAGTTAAATAGAAGAGTGGTTTGTTATGACACTGAAGTCATTTAAATGATTTGAAGAATTTTGTGAAAACTGAGAATGATTGAAGATTTCTTAAAGTATTGTTGAAGACAATGATATCGATAGATGAAGTTACAGATAGACTAAAGGTTGGATTAATAGAACTGAAAAGAGAGCCATTACAAGGAATGTATTTTGGAATTTGTAGAAGCAAGACAAGATTTGCTTACAAACAGGTTATCAAAAGGAATTTGTAGTGTATGTCATGAATTGGTAAATATAATTTAAATTAAGATCTAATCTTAATTGATCTTGACAGTTGAAGAATCCATTATGAAAAGTAAGATGAAAAATAGTTGCTAACTATATGAAGGCTTTTGAATGGAAAAGTTTAAATGAAATAGTGAACAGATGAATCATTTGACAAATATTTAACTGATGGAATGGGAATTAGTTTTAAGACATCTTTGAAGAAAAATTTCAAGTTTAAAAAGGTACTTTGATGTATCTTGAGATAAGATTGTGTAGGTCAATGGAAGCAGTGAAATTATTGAAAGGTAGAATGAGTTGTATCAACATCATAGCATATGAGCTATGTTAAAGAAGATAGAGTAGGAAGAACTCACAGATGAATGAAAGGTGACATTACCCAAAAGTAAATGAAATTATTGAATGAAAGAAGGAAGTGAGGAATTGAAGATGCTGAGCCTAGAGCAAGGAGTGTTCAAGAGAAGCTGAGAACAACTTCCAAGTTTGGTTGGATAGAAGTTGATGAGGTAGCTCCACAATTGTGATTGTGGGTAGAGTTGTCTTAAAGATAACAATTCCAACAAGATGAGTGTTGGGTAAAATTGTTAGTCAGTGAAAGGTTTGAGGAGATAGCCAATAGATGCTAAAAGGCTGAACTCAAAAAGGTTTGGTGAAGCATGAAGGAGACTTGTTACAGATGAAAGAAAGGGCTAGTTGCAGCTCACCAGTGAACAAGGAAAGTTCACCCGAGGAAGAAATGGAATTGACTATTGATAGTCATAATAGGGGTACAGAAGAAAGTCACAGATAGAGATAAAAGAGTGGTAAAGGAGTTGGGCTCAAAAGTATGAGTAAGGAAGAAATTGACATAAAAGGTAGCTAAGATAAAGACAGAACTCAGTCATTTGAAGAAGCTGGTACTGAAAAGGATCAGAGAAGAATGGAAACAAGGATTTTATGTGGGAAAGAGAGTTAAGTGGCCTCTCAGAGAATTGTTTGCTGAGAAATTAATACTCCCAATAGTTGAGGATGAAGGAGTAGAATACATTTGTGAATCAGAGAAAGGATCTGTCCTTGGGGAAGAAGACAATGATGACAGTGATGAAGAATTGATCTATGCAGATCAAGAATGTGAGGAAGGTGTTGATAGCATCTTCACAGACAACAGAGTCTCATATTTTTGGGATCAATTATTTACGTGAATGTAAAATTATAGGTATGCTGCCTAATAAATGTGAACCTGTACATGAAAATGTGAAAGAGGCAGAGGCAAGAAAACCACAAAAAGAGATGCCTAAAGACTTTCAAGACTTCAATTGGTGGAGAAAATTAAAAGGTATGAGCAAATGGTTGTGTCTTCTCTTAGTGAAAACTTATTGGATCATGTTAGAAGGAATTTTAGCATGGATAGAAGACCAATGGGAAATGGAAAAAGGAAAGGAAATAAATGCATTGTAGATTTGTGAAATTAAGAGAAGAAAATCTGACACTGAGAACTTAGTTGAAGAAGTTAAGTCAAGGAAAACCTTGAAGGATCAAAGTCTTATCATAGAAGAGGAGGAGACATTGTTGTCTTATTTGGATAAATTGAGTGCTGGAGAAAATTGTGTAAGGAAGAAAGGAATTCTACAAACCTACAATGAAGTTGCCAAGCATAGCCAAGAAGCTACAATCCAAGAAGTATTATTTAATGAGAAAGAAATCAGAGATGTTGAGGAAGAATTTCTCAATAACGTAGTGAACTATCAGAATAGTTCGTAGAAGCATGAAGATCTAATCACTGAGGCTTCAAATGAAGAGCCTTGTATTTTTGAAACTGACATGTTGTGTATGTTTTCAGGTTTGACAGGTGATGAACAACAATTGGACAATGTGCTTACACATGTTGATGAAGAAGTGAGATTATTGGAAGAGATGGCTGAAACAAAAAGATATTTTGAGCATGTAATTAATAATTTTGAGAATGATGGTATTGACAGGGAAATTGTCATGATTAAGGAAGCTGAAGATAAGCAAATGAAAGTTTATGATGATAACCAGAATGAAGTATCTTCAGTAGAGAATAAAAATGAAAGCATTATGGAAATTGTGAAGGAATATCTGATGATGTTGACAGATACAGAAGTTTAGGAATTCTATGATTTTAAAGTGGATTATTTTTATGAATCCATAAACCATGAAGAAGATTTAGAAAACCAAAATTTTGTTTCTGTTGTAGGTGAAGATGAAACAACATCATTTTTTTGCAATGGTATAAGTATAGAAGATGAAAGGATACTTCATAATGATGTGCTCCAAGAAATTCTAGCTATTGAATTGTTGAATGATAGTCTTGTGTCAGAACAAGGAACTTTGTGTAATGCAGAGGAAAGTATTGAAATGAAAATTGATGATAGTTTCATAACTTTTCCAGAAGGAAAATATAAATATTTGATGGCAGAATTACGTATGAAGATTGAAAACCATAGTTATTTTGAATCTAACAATTGTGATGGAAATTCTATTTTATACTAGAAGGAGGAGTCATATGCAAATGACATGCTTATTGAATATGAAGGAAATTGTATTTTTTTAGAAAAGTTATTAAGTGAAGTTGATAAGATAAAGAGAAAGATTATCATTAATAATAGTGAAGGGGAAGATGAAAAATGCAACCAACAGGTTGTAAATGAAAGGAATGAAGTGGAATTAGACAGAAATTTCATAAATTCTATGGTAAGGGAGAATGTACAGTAGGCAGATGTCAATGGAGTTCAACTGAGAACAAATTGTAAAGAGGAAGTTGAGAAAGTGTGGAAAATTAAGTCAGTTAAAAAGAGGGACAACAAGAAAGAGAAATTAACAAAATAAATTTGTATCGGCAAGGAAAGTGGACAACAACAACATAAGGATTGGAATCCTGGAAGAACAGAAGTGATAATGGAAGAAGAATTGAATCAACAGCATGATGAAAGTGATGACCAGTTACAAAGTAAAGTTTGGGATACTGGATGATCAGTAGAAGAAACACATGACTAGGAGGTCATGAAAACTTTCAACTTTTGGAGTTTGATGCAGGAGCATTTATTCCTAGTTAGCAATGTGATGGTATGATCACATGTTGTGAATAACAAAGGGTTGGAAGACAAGAGATTAGTTAATTTTATTAATATGAGAGTTTTTTAATGTATGAAAATTGTATAGTGGTTGATTAATCCTCCTTGTGTGGAGATCAGGCCAAGTAGTTAGATTATTTGGTTTGAATAGGATATGAGGGATTTGAAAGCTTAAATTAGCATTTTCTTGAGAAAAGAGTGGAGTAAAGAGATTCTTTAGGAGAGAGTGAGGGATTTCTGGATCTGAACTAAGTTTGGTTCATAAATCCATTCTTATATAAATTATGATCTTTTTGCATAATTAGAGAGGTTAATTAGAAGTTAGTCATGAGTTAGATTCAGATGGAAAGATAAGACGAATGAGCAAGAGGAGGACTGAAACAGTCAAGTGTGAAGGTTTCCTTGTAAATATTATAATACTAAATAGTGTGGATCATGTATCTTATGGGTGAGAATTTGTATCTATATGGGTTTTAATAACCTTATGGTGCATTAACTGTGAAAACGAGAAATAGTGTGGAATCCTGTGTTGAAAGAAGCATGAATGTCTGATGGGGTTTGCTTTATGGAATCTGTATTTAAATTGTTTATTAAACCCTGTGTAAAGGTATGTAGAGATCGGGAATTCATGTTGAATTGACGGAAAGACCAGCGGAAGAAAACATAGTTAATTTTGGCTTAAAACTCGGGCTTCTATTGTTATGTGTGATTGCATTTAATATTTCTTTGCGTGTATTAACAATTGCAGGGTTTGAAAGTGTATGGATTCCTTAATAAGGTTGAAGTGTTGCACTCGTTGTTAACCATTGATTCATAATCAATGCATTGCACCTAGTCAAACAGCGGGGGTTGGCCTGTTATTAACCCTTGTGTTAATCTCAAGTCTAGACCTGAACTGGTATAAATTGAGGTTTATAGTCCTATCGGCTCCGTGAAGTGTTAACGTTGTGTAGGCCTTTGTGCGATACCATAATGATCGTCGGATCACTGATGAATGCTGATCGTTAGATGGATCTCACATCACATCAGTCGTAAGTGAAGGGACCCTGGCCTGGCGGAACTATGAAACGCAACTTGCGATACGAAGCGCGCCGATAGATATCGCATCGCAACATTAACAAGTAAAGAAATCCTACCCTATGAGTTTGTGATATGCGATGAGACGAGAATGCGGTGAAGTGTCAACCGTTGAATTGACAGTGGCAATCAACGGTGGAGATTGAAGTCCATTGCAATATCGGCGATTGCGCAAACAAGGATTTGTCATCGTATTTCTTTCGCATGTGATATGCGATAAAACTTGGGCCTAAAGCAGACCCAAGAAGTTTATAGACGTGAGTTGGATTTCCTTTGAAATCTAGTCTTCGCATCCATTGGTGGGTTGTGATGTATTTCTTTTGTTTGCCTGTCTGCAAGGGTATAAAGGAGAAGACCACCTATAGAGAGCGCTTCCGGTGTAAGTGTGGGTCTAATTCACTGGCCACATGCAGAGATTAGTAAAATCACAGTTTTGTTGCGTCAGCAAATCATATCAAGGCTCACATTACCTAAGAATATATATGTGTGTGTGTGTGTGTGTGTGTGCGTGTGAGTTCTTTTATTTTTTTTTGTTTGTCAAGTTGTTTGTGATTCTAAGCTAACTCGATTTTTTAGCAAGTCTCCTCCCTCTAGTACAGGGCACAACCACCCTCGTGAAGTTTGATCTTGAGTCAATGGATTATGCCGTGTGAAATTTGATCTTGAGGTGCCTTGGTAAGAAGAGCCATTCTCAACCATTTGTACAACTAAAATGTGAGAATTAAAATTTCTTTTATTAAAAGATAGTAAAATAATTTATTTTTAAATTAAAAGTTATTATCTTTATAATTAGAAACAAAATTTTGTAATATAATTTTTTTAATTTTAATATTAACCTTTTTCATTAATATATGAACAAATTTTTAATATTAATTTTTTGTATCTTAAATCTAATTGTTATTATTAATTTTTTTAGCTTGGTTAATTTGGGAATAGTATTCATGTATAAGTTTTAAACCGGATTTTCACATATACAATACCTTAACATTATACATGGTCATCGTTGTTTCTATATTTAGTGAATGTAAATCTTCTTCTTATTATTAAACTTATTTTTTCACATCTCAGCGATAAAGTTATAAAATTATATGATTTTTTTCAAATAAAATAGAAGTCGTTTACAGAGGTGGAGGACGGCATTGTTTAAATCATGTTTTTGAAGGTGGAAATAGATTGAGCATCATCAAAAATTTCTAAAGCACCTAAAATTACGAAGTTCAAAATTTTTTACCTAAATTTACAAAAATTGTAAGAGTAAATGTGCAGTTATATATATGGTTATATTGTGAAGGTGGAAAAGAAGTTTGAAAGAGTTAAGATGAGTGATGATATGATATATAGTTAGGAGGTGTGTCACTGTGGTGGTGATGGTAAAGACGTGAACAAGTATGAAAAGGAAAGAGGTTAGAGGTACAATTTGCAATGATTTCTTTTGGAATGTGACGCGCATGTGCACCATCCAATCCAATCCAATTCTAATTCTAATTGTTCACAATGGTAAGTAAGTGCAGAATCTAAAGAGACGTGACGTACTGGGTGCATTCATCAATCAATCATTCTACGCACTTATGAGTAGAGTACAAACACTTGTGTGTGCATTCGTTCAGATTTTTGTGTTTGACGTGGCAGGAGGCGATTAGAGGATTGACATGGAGACCCTGGCATTGGAATAGATTGACAAGGATAAAGGGATTAATTAGAGGGCAGATCAGATTTAGAGAAGTGAGTGAAACAAAATATATAATTTATTTCTGTGGCTACGTCTTGTACGGGTGTAAGGATGTTAACACATATAATTTAATGCGAAGGGTGGAAGAAAAGATTGAATAGATGGGGAGGGAGAGGGAGAATTTAGTCCATATGGGCGTGCTCAATTATTTGGATGCTAACTACTTCTTCTTTACATGTTAACATGGAATCGGATCGGTTCCTACTTCTTCTTTACATGTTAACATGGAATCGGATCGGTTCCTACTTCTTCTTTACATGTTAACATGGAATCGGATCGGTTCTGTTCGGTTCGGTTGTTGTGTACGTCAAAGCATCTATGCATATGCTCCTTTCTTTCTTTTCTTTGATACCATTGCCATCACTCATATAATATCTATCCAATCACCGTCTCCCGGGTGAACAACTGGAATTCCGAAAAGAAAATAATGATAGATGATGTATTTCCAATTCTGATGTAACCTACGTGGCACTGCAACTCTCAACGGACCTTTATATAATGATCAGTGGACTGCCCATTTTTTCATCCATCTTATAATTCCTTTCGGTACCGACCACCCAAAGTCTTTCGTGGTGGGAATTATTGATTTAGGAGAATCATGAACGGGTTGCCCACCCATCTCTCCTCCCAACACCTTTGCCTTTGAATATGACTGCACTTGTCCATGTATTGCTATCATTGAAATGATTTTCATATATATATATATATAACCGTTTAAATCTTTTAAATGTCAATCATTTCTGTGAATACTCATCCATTATCATAAGAAAATAAGGTAGGAAGCAAAATGAAAATAGAGGAATGGAAAATCAAAATATAAAAAAAATCACCCATTCTCATGGACAAGAAGATAAAATATAAAGTGAAATGAGTGAAAAATGGAATACAAAACATAAAATTAAAAAAACAGACTATAGAACATAGTGCAAGGACCAGATCGGAAAGAGCCATCCATCATTTTCCAATGAAAAAAAAGAATTATATTATATATATATATATATATATATATATATTTTAAAGGAGTCATGTCTCTCAAAAATTGAAAATTATTTATATTAAACACAAAAATATAAATTAAATATAAAAATATTAATTTAATTTAAAAATTTTGTTAAAAATAATAAATAAATTAATAATAATAATAATAATAATAATTTAAATAATTTTTTTTATCACAAATACAATACATTGGTCAGAATACAAATTACAAACCAAATTTTAAAACTTATTAATAAAATTTGAATTTATAAAATTAAATTCAATTTTTATTAAAATATTTAAATAATATTTATAATTTTCTTTTAATTATAATAATAAATTATAAGTTTAAATTTATTTTATTTTAAATTTTTAATTTTTAAATTTTTTTATCATTATTGATATGTTTTTATTATTAATTTTTTATTTTTTAAAAAATTATTTTATTTTACATTATTTTAATTTCATAAAAGTTACATAGTAAGTTATATATATATGATATGGGTTAAACTATATATCTTAACTCCACATTTATCCCGGGAGGGATCATGAAACATACTCTTGGTAATTTTTTTATTTTAAACTAACATGGTTTATTTTACTATACTTGTAGCGGAAATTACATCAAAACTATGTTAATATGGAGCAAGGCTATTAAAACACACATATACACACATCTATAACAAGATTGTTATATGTCCGTTTATATTTTTTTACGGTTTTACTTAATGTTGAGAGAGAAGCCAATGATATTTTACCAAATATCTACCATGAATTAATGTGAAAGTATTTCGAATTTTCTGGAGACTACCTCATGGTCAGCCATCTGGCCCTTGGGATTGATGATCGATCAAGGGCTGCGACGACGTGTATTTCTTGTTGGAGGTTAGAGGCAATTGTCCTCCCCTTCTTGGCACCAAGAAAACCCTCATTCCTCTCCATCGCTCCAACCTATGACCTAAAATTGCTATACGACTAGGGTTTGAGGTTTTCTAAGATCTTGGCTAACATTTCCTACCTAGTCGAAGCATAACCTATTTTGGTGATTTACTTCAATTTTTCGGTTAAGGATTGCCCTTCGACGGGTTCATTGGTTCAACAGCCATAATCCTCCTCCCTCATTCCAAGTAGCAATTTTCTCTTGGTTCTCACTAACTATCCTGGCTCTTGTAAGGGTTCGTCTTGGATTAATTTCTTACTATCGTTGTATAGGGTTTACAATGAATAGAGTTTTGATTTTGGGCAATCTCTAGTCTCAAGTTCCTTATAGATGATGGTCTTTCTACGAGCATCGTTTTCACCATTTTTTTTGTTTTTGTTTTTTGGTTAAGATACGCTGCTAATAGGTATGTTAGGGTTTTGTGTTGGAAATTTCTCGATAAACACTTCTCATGTAAGCAGTCATGAACGTTTCATAGGTTGTATGTTAGAGTTTTGTGTTGGAAATTTCTCCACCAACATTTCTCATGTAAGCAGTCATGAACTTTTCAGTGGTATGTTTCTATTAATTAACTTCTGACTATATATTTTTTTTTCAAAATGAAGTGGACAAAATTACATGTTGTAGATGTTCAAAGCATATACATAATGACTCATTTTGTTGCCCAAGATCAATAAGAACTCATAAGAGAGTTACCCTATTCTACTCTTTCCTACCTCTCTTTTTTTCCACTTTTGGCTAACCACTAGTGTTGGGTGTGGATGTTACAATGATCCCTTGATATTCATTTATGGTTAACAAGATTACTTTGTTAGAGTCTGAGCCATCTATTATATGAGAGCGTTTCATACCAATTACTTCTTTTTCGAAGGTAGTCATCACAATTTGTTGTTGTTGTTGAGAAAGAACTTCTGCCTATATACTATAACCCTAACTGGTAACTGGTTTTGTTTCTGTGCAGGTATTCTACATATAGATGTCGGTCATTTATTTTCTAGGTCGGTCATTTATTTTTTGGGTCACTGTTCACTTTTAGAATTATCTTAATTTTCAGTCTTACCCTCTTACCATAGTTTCTAGGTGTGGTTAAACAACCACTAGGTTCTCTCTTAAGTCGTTCTGGGAAAGAATTAATATGTATGTTAGAAATTGTAATTACTCTCACATGTGGAGTTGGCTAAACATAGAGAGTGAGTTAACTGAGTGATTGAGTATTTGAGTGTTGAGTCAAGTCAATTTAACTTATAAACAACTTTTATTTTGTTGCATGTGGTTGCATGTCAAGTCTAATTGCTAGTCGAAAAGGTTAAATACCCTTAATCGGATTCATTGTAAGAATCATGTTTTAGGTGACCAATAAAAGAGAAATAGCTAGTACTTTATGTGTGAATAATTTATGTTTTGTCTCCTCCTTTCAAAAAAATTGGTATCAAAAGAAAGTTAAAAAAGATAAAAAAAGAAGAAGATTAACCACGGTTCTATACTTCATAAAAGCGAAGATTTACATGGTGAAAATATTTTTCCCAAAATTCGTCGAGGGTTTCAAAACCCATGTTATTTGGAGAAGCAGCCGCAGCCGTGAACTAAGCAGGGTGTTAAATCATTAACGGGCTCTCCAATATCGTGGAAGGCACGCGGCGTTAAAAAAAATCAAAAGAGTTTGCAGAGCCACTGTCACGGCCGAAAGTCAAAAGTAGTTTCTGTCGCTGTGCGTGAATGAGAAGTAGCCTCTAGAACCGCCCGACGAAGTTGGCGTGGACAGAGGCGAGGCATAGCTCAAAGAAAACTGGCATACTGTGTCGGTCATAACTCCTCTTTCCCTAGCCCGTGAGGGAATAACCTGTACTAACTATCGAAAGGTGTGTGGGCCCGAGAAAGTCAAGACATTCCACCAGAGAAGTGAAAAGTCAAGTGGGCAAGGTCATTTTAAACGGTGCGATTTGATTGAGCACCAAGTCATTCAAAAGGTTTGGTTTGAAACTTACATGTCAATCATATTAGAAAAGTTTTTATTGTAGGCCTATTAAATAAAAGTAAAGGGCTTACATAATCTTTTAAAAAGATTTTGACAAACGTCATTCAAAAGGTTATGTTGAAAAGGTTTCTCATTAAAGTTTTGGAAAATTATTGTTTTCAAGTTTTTTTTTTTAATAAAAAAATATAAAAATTGAGATTAAGAATTTTTTACAAAGTTAATTTTAGCTAGAGAATTTAGGGTTTTGTAAAGTCTATCAATATTTGGTGTTTTGTTAAGCATGATAATTTTTGGGTGAATATTGTTGCTTTACTAGGCGTATATTGAAAATTATATTTTTTTGGGGGCGATATGGAAGACAACCTAGTGCAATAACCAAAACAACTATAAGAAAAGGAATGACAACAGTCATGGGTCGCAAAGCGCGACTGAAGAAGACTAAGAAAAGCAATCGAAAAGAAGAGGCAAATATTGTTGCCATGGTTGGAGAGGTTCAGGCCGCAGCCAAGGAACTGAGAAGTCTAGTAGAAGACAAAGAAGAAACCAATGGCGATTGGTGTAGCTTTGATTTGCTACCACCTCCTATGTTTACAGGTGAATATTTTGATCATTGGGTTATCAAGATGTTAGTTTTTCTTCAAGCTAGAGAGTTAATTAAGTACGAATGTAATAACCCATATGATGCAGTATGTGATGTTTCAGCATTGAATTTTATAAAACAATCATTGGATGAGAAGTGTTTGTGCGAGGTAGAAAAAGCTACAACTTCTAAGGAAGCATGGAAATTCCTGGAAGCATAGTTTGGTGCAAGGGGGAGTGACATGCAACATCAGGTTATGTCACAAGAAAAGAAGTCAACCGTAGATCTGTAGGTTTTAACCTTGTACAAAAATTACCTGCATACAAATTCTAAAACATAGAAAAATTATACAATGCAAGAGCATAACACATAAGACACATATATACAGAGATTTTCCCAATGGATCCCAAAACTGGGACTACGAGCTTGATTTTTCATTATGTTCCTTTTAATGTTACAATACATATTTATACATGCCGAAGCATCCAATACCATGGACCGAAAACCATCGCGTCCAAAACCATGGACCGAATACCATAGGTAGGTTTTCCCAACCTAATATAGGGTCCAGAATTTTTTTTACAGGGCAACCCCGTAGAGGGGGGCTATCCGGCCCCCTCAAACCCCCCTGTGACCCCTCGTTGCCAAATCGATGCAATGAAGGGGGGGGCTCCACCCCCACTCTAACCCCCCGATTCACTACGTAGGCTAATCGTGGAAAGAATATAACACAACCCAACAAGATCTGAGAGTAGATGAGCAAGACTCCAAGAGGAAAATGGAGCTTGGATAATCCCACTCAAAAGTGGATGATGGTTGTCAAAAACATAAAATTGAAATCCGTTATGCAAACATGCATATGGATGAAGAAGATGCAGCAAAGATTACAGAGAGAGAAGTTGAAGCTTTTGTGTGTGAAACAGAGCAAGATACAATAAATTATTAAGGAATCCACTGTAATATGGATGATGCAGATGATTGTGAATCCCACTGTGATGAGACACATGTGGATGATGACTGCAAAGTGAGATGTGAATTGGTGGATTCAGCCGCAACTGATGGATTTGGTGAGGTTGAAATTGTCAATGAAATTGACAATGAGCACATGCATGCTCAGATATCGCACCATAGTGTGGATGAACATTATGTTGATGATATGTGTGGTTTCTTTATTGAAACAAAGATTGATTGTGGCAATATGGTAAACGCAATATTTGATGAAACATTGAAGGTTAAAGTTGTCACTGTAGCAGCAAGATATGAAGTAGTTGGAACTACTCATGAAGCAGTATGTCATCTAGCAAAAGTTGATGATCAAGAACAAGATAAAGTGATTGAAGATTTTTTGATGAGAATATCCACTAACAACATAACAGTGGAAGAGAACCTCCATGCAGTTGAAAAGAAGGCAGATGTAGAGCAGGAAGCTCTCACTAAAGAGAGTCATATGAAAGATGTTTTTAATATTGTTTTTGAATATGCAGGTGTTCAAATTAGCATGGGAGTAGAAGTTGAAAGCAAGGTGGTTAATAAATTTGATGCATACTTGAAACTCATTGAAGAATGGATTCAAAAACCAATAGAAAAAAATGATCCGAGTCTTAAAGAAGCAGCTGGAATAAAAGAATTGAGCGAAATGGTGAATATTGATCTTGAGTGTGCAGATTATAGGAAAAAAGCAACCGTACTTGATGATGAAAGTGAAAAGAATGATATGAAAGATAAATATGAATGCATTGAAACCATTTTTGAAGATGCAATGTTATGGCAACAGTCCATGGTTGAACGAATTTTTGAAGAAGAAGATCTAGTAGATAAGATCAAATTGTGTTTCAACACAAATTCAAGAAAAGTCAAAGAAAAATTGCAGCAACAACAAGTAAATAAAGCCTACAGCAAGAAAGTTCAACAGAGAATGAAGAAATTTCAAGGATATAAAATTTGGAAGAAGAGAAAAATAAAATGCAAAATTGTGAAAGTATTCAGTCATTGTAAGCCTAGGTGAGACATAGACCAACATGCATGTTTGAGTGATAATCAAGTCATGTTAAGTTATGTTGAGTCATATGGTCGTAATTAAGGGGGAGTGTTAGAAATTGTAATTACTCTCGCATGTGGAGTTGGCTAAACATAGAGAGTCAGTTAACTGAGTGATTGAGTATTTGAGTGTTGAGTCAAGTCAAGTTAAGTGATAGATGAGTTTTAGTGTGTGGTTGCATGTGGTTGCATTTCAAGGCTAGCCGCTAGTCGAAAATGTTAAATACCTTTGACCGGGTTCATTGTAAGAATCATGTTTTGTGTGATCAATAGAAGAGAAACAACTCGTGTTTTATGTGTGAATAATTTGTGTTTTGTCTCCTTCGCCTTTCCAAAAATGTATACATGTTTCTCTTTTTATTATTATTGAGAGAGAGGGTTTAAGAACCCCCGCATCGCAAAACTAGCTATGACATAATTTGTAATCCATTTGACAATTATACCATCTACGATTATTTTCCCCTCACATCTGAGCGTATGTATATATTATTTTTCCTTGTTTTAAAAACCAACTTTTATTTACTTGTCATGGGTATAATTTTGTTTATGCTTCCTGCAAGATAATGACATGTTCTATTTTAATACATTACAAACCCTGTGGTTCAAATTTCGTCTACCAGTTTTTTTTTAAGTATATGCTACATATTTGTAGTTTCAGTGAACAATCACAAGGGTTTCGATGATTGAACATCTGTGTTTATACATATATATTGTTTTTATTTCTTTGGTCCAATGTTTTTCGTTGACTAAACATAAAAGTACATGCATAATAGTATAAGGAATTTGAATGTGAATAGCAAATAACCATTTATCTTCTTTCAATCAAATAGCAAAAGAAAATATTTATTCTATTGTTCTTTGTATGAATGCGTAATTTTTTACAGTCAAATTTGCTTATCTCCCTAATCTTCGGGTCATGGAATGGGTGAATTCTTAATATTCTCCCTTGAATTTGCAATTTTAATCATTATTGTTATTCAGTTAAAAGCGACATGGGACTGTCCCTAGGCTACTAGTTGCCCAGTTCAGCTGACGAACTAACCCAAGTTCCAAACTTACATCTTAAAAATTTACCCAAACCCTTGTTATTGCTAATTTCATTGCAAGTCTAAAAAATATATTGCACTCAAGCATGATTTGTTCTCTTTTACATAAAATTGGAAGACTATTCCATGCACAATTCAGAGATATTTCACATTTTATGTTTCCAATACAACATTACTTTCTTTTAAGAAATAAATCACAAAATATCAATTACAATAATACTTTTT
The DNA here is from genome assembly GCA_000404065.3 of Pinus taeda. Taxonomy (NCBI): domain Eukaryota; kingdom Viridiplantae; phylum Streptophyta; class Pinopsida; order Pinales; family Pinaceae; genus Pinus; species Pinus taeda. Next base: position 312,498 of record APFE030674601.1, on the reverse strand, counting down.
TTCTTCCTCACACATCCATCTACAAATCCACCCAGGGAAAGAAATGTACCTCCCACCCAATGAGAACCAATGACACTATTGGTGCAACCCCCGAGCCAATTTCATATTCAGCATAGTCTCAGATTTTAAAACCTTAACATGTTTGCCCCAAGACCACCTAGTACCAACCAACTTCAGTTAAGGGTATTTAGATAAGTTCCACTTACCAACCAACTCAGGAACTCTAGCTTTCGAAGCATCCCATCTCCCTTTGTAGCATCCTATCAGAGGTTTAATGAATCTCAGTTTCCTCTTTTTTCCTCTCTAGTTGCCTAAAGTTCCCCATCCCTATTGGCATTCTTTTAATCTTGAGAGATTTTGTCTCAAAGGGGAGAGTTTGGGTAGGAAACCACCTCGAAACCATAACTCCCTTTAATTGTATTTGAATATGAAATTCACTTTTACACTACTTTCCCTGTAATTTGTAGCTAACCCCTCTTTGAAAAAGAAAAGAAAAATACTTTGCAATTAAATTTAAACATTTACATGCACAGTCATAGTACATTTAGTTAAGTCTTCTTTAATCCAAATTCAGATTAAAACACAGTAATTTTAAATTTACCGTATACTGAGGGGTATTACATCTCTCACCCCTTTAGTGAAACACCATCCTTGGTGTTTTCTAGCCTCTGGAACAAGATGGGATACGCCTCCCGCCTGAATTTCACATCCTCTCAAGTAGCCTCTTTCATGCTAAAGTGCCTCCATTATACTTTAACCTGGGTGATAACTCATTTCCACAACATTGTTTTGCTCTGATTGAGAATATGTAGGGGTTCGTCCAGGAACTCTCTAACTAGTTCGACCTACATTCACACATCAATATATATATATATATATATATATATATACCATGCTACATGCACATATTTGCAATGTATAATGTGTCTAGGGTCATGTATATATATATTTTTAACAAAGATATATGAAACACATTGTGCACACGAATATGACTGGGTAAGACTAACTGATAGGCCATTGGACCAATCCGAGAAAATGGGCCACAAAACCGAAGGGATAACTTGGTGCAACCACTCCACCTCAGGGTACTTCTTTTGGGTTTGAATTTCACATAAACATGCTCTCCTACTTTGAATTCCCGATATGATCACCACTAGTTAGCATAACATTTTTGTTCATCCTAGACAACTTTTAAGTTAAATCAAACTTTCTTCACTGTAGTTTCCATTTCCTTAACCATATGAGGTCCCAGAATCAATTTATATTCATGATTGCTCCAATTGATAGCTATTTTAAATTTCTGTCCATATAACACCTCGAATGGATTCATTTTCATAGAAGCATGATAATCGTTGTTGTACGCAAACTCCACTAAGTGGAGATACTCTTCCCACTTCGTAGGCTACTGCATCACATACATTCTAAGCATATCCTCCAACATGTGGTTTACCCATTCGGTCTACCTATCTATCTGAGGATGGTAACTAGTGTTAAACTGCACATGAGTATCCAAATTAGTGAAGAGAGTTATCCAGAAAGTGGAGTAATATTTACATCTCTATCTGAAATTACTATTTTGGGTATTTTTTGTAGCCTAACAATCTCTTTCATTAATATATCATCATTTTGTACAACTTTATATGTTGATTGCTTAGAGATGAAATGGGCAATATTACTTAATTTTTTCACCACAACCATTATAGAATCATTTTGTTTCTTCAAACTTCGTAAGCCTATACAAAAATATAATGTTACTATTTCCCATTTCCATTCAGGGATGGGAAGTGGGTGTAGCAAGCCTGTTGGGTTTTGGTGTTATTATTTTACTCGTTGGATTTCTAGGCATTGTGCTAGATACTGGGCCACCTCTTTCTTCATTCTTGGCCAAAAGTAGTCCTTATGTAGGGTTGTAATCAATTTCTAGTAACTAGGGTGCGCAACATATGGGTTCTTGTGATATTCATGAAGGATAAATTCCTTCACTTCTTGTTGATTAGGCACATAGATTCAATTTTCATAACTCATCAAATTCTCATTATTGATGTCATACCCCTATATCCTTACAATAATGTTTTCTTGTTTAGCTTACTTCTATAGAAAATGATATTCAGGATCCTTTAACGCAACTTCTCTAATCTAATTAGAAAAATTAAATTTCAACTGACTAAAAGTAATCTCATAAATACAATTCAACCTCCTACTTAGACAATCTGCCACCCAGTTCTCTTTACCATCTAGATGCTTAACATCAAAGTCAAACTCACTCAAAAAGTTGTACATTGTGTCTGGCAAGCATTTAAGTTCGATTGTTTAAAGAGGTTAGTCAAACTACTATGATCAATCATTAAGAAAAATATCTTTCCCAACAAATAATGTTGTCATACCTTCAGGGCATAGACCGCTGCCATTAGCTCCAAGTAATAATAAAAATAACATTTCTCATGTTCCTTCAACTTTCGTGATTTGTAGGCCACCACTCGGCCTTCATGAATTAATATGTCACCCACCCCGGCTTGGCACACATCAACACATACCATAAACACTTGGTATGGCCCTATTATTCTTAAAATGGGTGTTGTGGCCAGTAGATGTTTTAGCTAGTGTTGGATTGATGGGCTCTAACCCAGGTTCAAAGTTAGCCACGCCAACCAGGAAAATCCTAAACTACTGGCCCTTTCGGCAACAACCCGCGTTGCGTAGGCTGCAGTCTCACCCGAAGTAATATTGGGGGATGACATAACTAAGCTTTTGCATCGAGAGGCTTGTGTGATGGGTTCCTGCAACTTATAGGGCATAGCTCTGTCTCCGCGAACCCTAACCCTTCCAAAACAGTAAATTACAGTGATTCACCTAAACAACATCTATATCTTCATGAAGGTCTTTAAATAATCATAACATTAACAAATCTTACTGATCTACCACTTTTGCACATAAGATAAGCATTCATTCATATAGTTTTCAATACAGAGAAAAAATACATAAAACTGCAGAAGTAAAAATAGACACACAAATGCATAATTAATTGATCAAAATTGTTTATATTAGATGTTTTATTTTAAGTACATACTCTTTTTCCATGCACACTCAAATGCAGGGACCCGCACACTCTGCATGTGGACTTACCAAGGTCTCCACGCACTCAGCCGCAGGAGCTTTCCTATTTGCCTAAGTATAGGAAACAAACTTTCCTGCCTTAGCTTACTTTCCCAAAATAAACAATGATCTTCTAGTTATGACTTATCTCCTAGACTCGCTATGACCCTTCTACATATATTCTTTGATTTTACAATACCATGGTCCACGGACCATGGGTGTGTCTCAAAACTTCTTATCTCCTAACAACCTGAGGGACTAAAGCCCCTTTGACTCTTATTATCTTCATGCTCTACTTCCTCAAATCGTGGAGACTTTACATTTGTACAAAAAGTAAGTACCAAAACTTGACCCTAGGGAACCCTATCCCAACAAGCCCCCAACACAATTTCATGACTCGTCCTTGAGTCACACAACTAGTGCTTTGATCTTCACTTGGAGTTCATGGAACTCCAACTTGAAAACCCGCAGATCAATTGTTCCCTATGTAGCAGCCTGCTGCACTTCCTCAACCAATTTTTTGGTAGTCGGGCCATCCACCATGAGGCCCATTTTCCTCTTAGTCTACTGCATGATCTTAAGTTTACTCTGTACTAAGACAGTTAGCTGGTTGGCCTCCTCAGTCCAAGTCTTTGTTTGGGCGGCATAAATTTCTTCCTTGTGATGCAACTCATCAATTTCATTTTGCAGCAGCTTTCCTTCTTGCAAACTCATGAACCGTTGTACTGGCACCAGTGTTCACACAATCAATAGGATCTCGTCGAACTGCCCTTGTTTTTCCCTGATTTCCATGCGAATATTCTGCAAAGTCGAGTCCTCCTATAGTGAAGTCCATAACTCCATGGCCTCCTCAAACAGCTCGGTGTAACACTTGACTGCGTTTTCTAAATTGGCCATGCCCTCTTTGATGGTAGGTTCACGCTGCTCCTGGACCTGTGGAGGAGGCGTAGGGTGTAGCTTCAATTTCAACTCAAATATCTATCACTGTAATTCAAACCGAGCTCGTCTAATTTTGTTTTTCGACTCTTTTAATGTCACGACCAGCTTTTGGATCTTCTCCGTGGAAGCTGCTTCAGCTGAAATGTTGGGTTTTGGAAGCTCATTGCAAGCCTGTGTAATGGCCACCTCTAATTACTGATTTCACGTGGTGATTTCCTCCTCCTGGAGTGCATGCGCCTCTTCTGCAAATATTTGTTGGTTGTTTGTTTTCACTTCACTAATAACCAACATCGCACATTAATCCCTCATCCGTAACTCATCGAAGACCCCCTCGTGAAGCTCATGCAAGGTCTAGACAGGGTGTGCCATGAGTTTTAAGCCCATATTCATAACCTGCAGTAGTTGAGTCATTGATTTTCCATCTCAACACGTACGGCTCCATCTGGTATCTGAAATATACAGAGATCCAAAGTCTTTTCCGTATCCAGAACTGATGTGGTCACTAAATGCAGGCTCACTTGTGCCCCCCTCGCTTGTCCCATGCTCGCCTGTAGTTGACCTGTTTGAACCTACAACTCGCGCAGGTCTTGTTGAACCTTTCCCAACACCTACTATTACTATTCCTCAAAGTGGCCCCAAAGTTCTGAGGTCATGTCGTGAACCACATCACTGATTTCATCTAAGTCCCCCTGAGTGAGGACTAATGGGGTTGCCCCAACTGATCAGTCAGACTTCTGATTCTTCTGCGACCACATGGATGTCTACCTCTATCGATTCTTTACCATTAAAGGCGTTTCGTGCTCTACGCCCGCTCCTCCTTCCTCTTTTGTTTCTTTTTCAGTCTGGTGTTCTATGTGTATTGGGCTCTTCAATGTCGATGGTGGTATGTGATATTCTCAGGATTCCTCCTTGCGTGAACATGCAAGTTGTGGAAATCCGCTTTGAAATCAGTGAGGGGCTCGTACTAGGTGTATAGTGTGGGTGACAACTTTGGCCTCTAGCTAATCACCATCCGCATATCCATTTCAAACAGGACCCAAAAGATTTTTTCCTTCGTGACTCGCGCAGGGTCCTTGGTAGCCCAAAGTGAAGCGAACTTCATTGCCTCCGGAAGATCCATATTCTGTTAAGGAAATTGATTGTCCCTAGGCATCTTCCATACCACCAAAGCAATTAGAAATAGTAACAAGGCATAATGAAATTCTTTGCCCTCCTCCTGGGCCTCCTGATAGTTCTCTAGGAATTCATTGCACAAGTACTTAACCCAGTTATACTGGACTCCCTTGGTGCACTATGTAGCCAAAGAGATCACTGGTGTCAAAAATTTGCCTACATGGCACTTACACATGATCTTGCATGCCAATATCTATGTGGAAAAATGTACCGTGGGATTCATGATAGAGCAGATTGAATATCTACGCAACTTCTTTATTAGCCTGAACTCGCTTTTAATCTGGTCTGCGAGTTTCTTCTCCTGTGTCTTTTCTCCGAACACTTTCACTGGATCCACACCTTGATATGGTAGCAAGGTGATTCGGTGGATCAACATTTCGGTAATTCGCATGCGTTTTCCTAGCCAAAGACACCTAACATGCACTAATGTGAGCGATTTTCACACTCACATGATGTTTATGTTGGTGCGATTGAAATGTGGCACCCAAAGCATATGCAGGAGCCCCATGGCCCCAACACCAGTGACCCACTTCATCGGATCCAACCTCGTAACCTATGATGCTTCATAATATACCTTGGATAGGTATTTGGTTGGCACCAACTGAGGGAACTTCTCGTGATCCCCTAAGTGTGAGTCCTCCATTTTTAGGGTCGGTATGCAGGCCAACAGCGCGCCCTCAAACATCACTTTCTCTAACAAGAGTGGTGTAGTCACCATGAATTTTGTGTTGTCGGGGTCTTTAGGCACTTTAGTTGTGGCCTTATGTGGTGGGATATACTTCGGTAGGCGAGTCATTGGCTCACCCTCCTCAGCATCAATCTCCTCAATGCCTTCGCACAATTCTTCTTCACTAAAATCCCTCGGCTCGGTCAGTTGTTTTGGCCGATCCATCATCCTTGTTGGCGGACTTCCGTGGGGTTTTTTTTCTATGACTACCTCACTGAGACCTACTGAGGTTTCTTTTGCTTATTATCGGTCTCCTTGGATGCAGAAGGTCGCGATACAAAAGGCTTAGGTCGTGGAGAACCTAGGCACTATAGTCGGAAATCCTACAAGGAGAGATGGTGATGCTTCCACCTCAGGGGGAGTTGCAGCCATTCTAGGCACAAAATGTTCTCGAAGAAAGTCAAGTACGTCAACCAACCCTAGTCATGAAAAGAGCTCCTCACAATCTGGCTTGGACATACAGTTCATATCTTCGCACAAAAAACGTGAAACAACTCAATATCAACTCTCAGGAAGTAAAGTGTTCGAATGATGGGCATCAGACCATATTTATAGATTATTTTGAATTGGAATCCAATCATTCCCTCCAATTTTTTTTATCATTAATGCATCTTTGGTGGTAGATTTCCAAAGATATGCAGGATAAACGAGTCTTCCCCTCTCCTTTCAATGGAAATTTTTCCATCCAATCATGTAAAGTGCTTTCAATGGTCATTTCTCGGCTAGGCTGTGTGGAACCCATCCTCATGGTGTAGCTTCTTCGGCGCAGCTCCCTTCTACGCCTTACTTCCATCCAACATACATCCCTTTTGCTTTGTCTTTCCCACTTTTGGGTAGTGTAGTTATAGTCCCATACTTCCTTGTAGCTTCCTAGAGTACTAATACTATCCCGCCACCATATAGTCATTACATAGGGGTGGGATCACCCCTGTACAACTTCAATCGACTACCATTGACATTTCTGGAAACAATTCCCTGTCCAGCATCACGAGTTGAACTACACCACCATCTGTAATGTCTTTGATGACATAAGGTCCTAGCCAATGCATTTGAAACTTCCCCGGGATTTTTGTAAATTTTCTATCGTATAGCAATACAAGATCGTTAACTTGGAAGGTGTGTTTCTTTATATGGTGATCATGCCATGCCTTTTCGTGATCCTTTTGCACCTGTTGATGAAATCCTATTAGAAAATGATCTTCTTCCAATTATACCAGCTACACGATACACTCCTCCATAGTATCGTGATCAGCCATATCTGTCAATGTTGCAATCCGAAGACTTGGCACAATGTATTCAATGGGCATTACAACCTCCAACCCATATACCAGTTGGAAAGGGGTTTGGCCTGTCAAATTTTTACAAGTGGTCCTATATGCCCAAAGGACTGCTCGTATGTGCATATCCCAGTCATTTCATTTTGCGTTGAAAATGTTGGTCAAGGCGCTCTCCAAGATTTTGTTGAAGGCTTCTACCATACTGTTAGCTTGAGGGTGATATGACATACTCTTTCGATGATATACCAGTAATTCCTTAAGCATCACAATGATTGTTTTGTTTAGGAAGTGCGTGCCCCTATCACTCATCAATATTTTAGGGCAGCCAAACCTAGATAAAATAAACTCAAAGAGGAACTCCATAGCGGTAGCTTCGCTATAGTATTTTAACGGTTGTGCCTTTGGCCATCATGTCAATTATTTAGTTGTTCTAATAATGTATCGTGCTCCGGTATTTTACTATGGTGGCTGAATTGGACCCACAAAGTTGGTCATCCATTTATCGAATACCTGCAAGGTTATTTGCGGATTTAATGGCAACTCATCCCTCCGCGATGGTCTCCTCATCCTTTGACAAGCATCACACGCCCTATAATACACCTTTGAGTGCTTATGTATTGTTGGCCACCAAAGTCCTGCATGCATGATCTTCTACACAGTCACTCTGCTTGCATAATCTCCTCCCACTACTCCTGCATGTGCTTCTACAAGGATGCTTGGCCATTGGTACTCAGGGACACACATGCGCAATATCTCATTAGAGCCTATTTTGTATAAGTTTCCAATGATCACAGAGAAGTCATGTGCATGGACCACCTATTCCTTCTGCTGTTGTGTCGAACATCCTTCTAGGGTTGTTCCTGTAGACAAAAATTGAATTATATCATCAAAGTGATTGTTTGCAACACGAACAACAAAGAGCTTCATGTCAGGTAACCCTTCTTCCAAACTTGTAGGCTCATCACCAATCTCAATTCTGGATAGGTGATCAGGACCAACATTGAAGCGTTCGTGCTTCATGATCACCTCAAAATCATACTCCCAGAATATCAACAACCATCTACAAATATTCCCCCCCAACACATGCTTATTGACCAAGTATTTTAGAGTAGAGTGTTATGCATACATTTTGAAGTGTGTGCCTAACAGATAGTGCTGGAATTTCTGTAGCCCGTACACCATTGCTATTCTTGCGTGCTCTGTGGTCGAGTTGTTATTCTTTGCTTTTGAAAATTTTCTACTCCAAATGCTATAGGATGATAAATATCTCATTCTCCTAGTTGGGTTAGAACCACACCTAGCGCAGTACAGGATGCATCCACATGAACATGAAACTCCTTTTTCCAATCTGGGAACACCTTAATGGGTGCGATGATCATTCTTTTCTTCAAAATGTCTAAACTAGTCTGGCAATATTCGCCCCAGCAGAATATTGTGTCCTTTGTCAACGACTTGTCCATTGGCGTAGTTATTTGCATGTATTCCTTGATAGACTTCCTATAATACCCTGTATGGCCTGATGTTGCGTGAAACTATTTTACGTTTTCAGCACTTCTAAATGAACAATGAAAACTAACCCTACTTGCAAACCAGCTCACAAAAGGCTAGAAAAGATAGATCCATGACTTAAAAATCAACCTCTTCAATGGGGAAATCTCCTTTACATTACAAAAATGAATAATTCTTGGATGATACAAATGACAAGACCTCCTTTCTATATATAGGAGTCTAAGGGGTCGCAATTCAATCAAAGCCTACATAACAATAATATTGTAGGGGCACAACAATAACAATAGAGGGCTTCTATGGGGCATAATAATAACAACATGGGGACTATATGGGCACAATAATACAATAACGGGGTTGCACTAATAAAAATAAGTGGTTACACTAGTAGTATAGGGACCTAACATGCCCCTCTCCTTCAAAAAGTGTTGTCCTCAATGCTTGAGTAGTTTTGGATGCTTCTGTATAAAATTCTCATCCTCCCATGTGGAATATTTAATAGATAAGTTCTTCCACTTGATGACATAATCTTAAATTGATCGATTTAACATGGGG
>APFE030674601.1:208752-283077 GCA_000404065.3 Pinus taeda | reverse complement strand
ACCTTGGTTTCCATTTGACCCTATTGGTGGATACCCTGCCTCTGTGTCAGCTTTCATTATTGGTTGGTTCAGAGGGTTTCTGCCGTGTGCTAGCTACATCTTGTGTACGCCAGAAATGTACCTCGGTTCGGTTACTACATCCTTCTTTGTCCGATTCCTTCCACATTATTGGCCTACGGGTTACACTCGCGCTAGATTGATGAAGGATGCCTTAATGCCTTCCTTCTAGCGGATCTTTCCCTATCGACTCCGATTCATTGCTCTGGGGCAAAGATCTAGAGTCCATTTGGCAGTACCTTGGGGTTTGCAGTCATTAGTGGCAGATCCTTCGCTATCGACAGTGGGAAACCATCATTGTCTCCTGATCGATAGATTCTTACAGGTTTTCGACTTCAGCTCATTTATTCACACTTGTCAGTTTGTACTGGGTACCTTGACGCTCATTATCATTATCGGTGAGTAGTCTCGCGTTTGTTAACGGTATACATTATTGACCGGTAATCAAACGATTTCTCACATGGTCGACCTCAGATCATTTATTCCCATGGTGTAGAAATGTACCACGGTGGTCGGTGAAGACCTCAGGTTGTATCAGCATTCATTGGTTCACTTGACAGTTGCTCCTGTTACTGCTAGTTGATGCCATTCCCCCTCATATGTTGCAGTCAGTTACGGCGACATTCTATATGCTGACACCTGAGTTTACAGTGCAGTACCATCCTTATCCATCATGTTCAGTCGGTACCTTATGGGATCAGTCTTTGATATCAGTGATCCGTTGTATCTTCCAGCATCATTGACAGATTATATGTGATATTCAGACATGTACTTGTTCGACTATGATCAGATGATCCATTATGTATTTCACAGTCATTTATACTTGTATACTTAGTGGATCCACTTGTACTTGATATGCGGACATGCTTTGCTTTCTCTGAGCATGGGTATGCCCGCCTCAGATGGCGTTTCTTTCTGATCTTCTTTTGTGGCTTGGCAGGCTGACTTCCGGTTAAGTACTCCTCAGCTTTTGGCAGGTTTCCTTTCCATGTACTTGCTTAATATATTTCGGCCATCATGTACCCCTTCCGGCCTCATATATTAAGGGGCATCTGTTATAGCTCCAAATCTCACTATTATGGTTTGTGATGCTGCACTCATGGCCTAGGGAAACCCCTCCTTCCAGACCTGGTCCAAAATCTAAAAAACAGTGTTTTATTCCCTGTACGCGACATTGTCCTGAGTTAAACGCGTGTGTACGCGGGTTCATATATACCCAACCCGCCTATATGTATTAAAACACTTAAAAAAGTATAAAACTCCTTATTTTCAGGCAAAGATCGCGGGTTTTACCTGCTGATCACCTGTTAGTGCCCGTGGCCTCAACTGTCCCCAACCAATTCCTAACTAAAAAACTACTTTGGAATTGGTATAAAAAGACACCAAATGGAAGGCCTAAAAGAGGAGAGAATATAGAGAAAGGTTATTATACTGAGATTTCCCCCTGATCAGGTCTGAAGACCCTTGTGCCTTCTGCACTTCCCCCATTTTGTACAGGAAACCCTTGTTTCCTTGTGATTGGATGTTCATCCCTTAGTTACGACATCTTGGAGTGAGTATTGGAAGGAGACTTACTAGAGGCTTGAGGCGGGACGGATCCAGAAGGAGGCTGAGCTTTGAGCCTGCAGAAGTGGTTCAGGTGATATTGCTCTTTTTTGTACTATTCTATTTGTCCAATAAAGAAACACGTCTTGTTCCCGATATGCTTCTTTCTTTATGTTAATGATGTTCATGTTTGAATTTCATATATGAATGGATGTCTAAAAGTTTATAACTAACTCCTTTCTTGTATAACATAAAGATGATTTTCATATAAATCTTTGTCGATATACTGCTGCATTCTTTGGAATTGTTAGTTTTGCAGGGCAAAGGAGCGGAAGGGACGCGAAGAAGGGTTTGGACCCTTGAGGAACTACTCGAACGTAGGACCTGAGGTACGTCCTTCTTACCTTAGAAATAGATTTTTCTAGCATAATGACTGTGTGTGTGCATGTTTCTTGATTTAGACAACTTTCAGTCTGCTAGGGTTCCACCCAAGAGCCTTAGGGGATAAAATCCCTCAACACTACTTGAATCAATCAAACTATTACATTTTTCTTCTTGATATTCCCTTCTATCTTGAGTTTGAGGAGTGGTAATTCCTATCAATGCATTAAAAGATATGGTCAGATTCATTTCTTCTTTCTTTGGGATTGGTTCCTCATGTAAATCCTCTTCTTTTGATGTTTCTTGTTCATTTTATTTCTCCTCTTCCCCATCTATGTAAATTAATTTATTCTCAACACACTTAGGACTTTTAGTGTATTTTCTATCATAATTGTAACAAATTTCTTTTGCTATTTTTCCTTCCAATTGTTGTGGTGTCAACCTTGTAGGTGGTGGATGGTTATAAGAAACAACACTTCCATCTTTATAGTTGTGAGTGATAGGCTTTCATGTTGCCATAATTTTTCTTTCCATTTTTTTTGCCAACCTAAATGTCTTCTCCAATGAATTAGGTTCGGAAAGGCAAACCTCATGTTGGATGTTATTCTTTAAAGTCCCTATGGACACATCAATCCAATACTCATCGGGAATATATTTTACCCTTATATTCAATTTTTGGAAGTCCTCAATGTGCTCCATCATTGAACCCTTTCGTTTGAGATTTATCAATTGGCTAAAAAATATGTTTCTTTTTGTATCCCCATAATGAGCTATCATTTCTTCCATACAAATTTCCCAAGTGACAAATTGTTTACGAGAGCAAAGCCATCGATACCATACAAACAATTTTGGTTCCAAATATAAAGTTGCAATGCGTACCTTTTGTGTGTTTTGCACATTATGGAGATCGAAATATTGCTCCATCTGTAGTATCCATGTTACAGGATCCTTGTCATCAAAATTCCTCATATTGATCTTTGGAACATGGTGGGTCTTCAATCCAATGTTAGAGTCTATGAAATCATGATTAACATTTATTTTGTTCTCATCATGAGTTTACTTTACTACACGTTCGCCATTAGTAGGCATTTATTTTAGAAAATTTATCAAATTTGTCTTCAAATATTCCATGTTGACTTTAAGATTTTCTTCTATACCATCCATCTTAGCTTCCATGCCCTTTGAATTCCTTCAAACTATTTTTTCAACCAAACTTATGCAAAACTTTAAAAATATTACACACCTTTTTTCAATTTATAGGAGCTCAATATTGAATCTATTGTATCTCTATAATTTCAGATCTCCAAGGCCTGAAATTATGTCTTGTGGTATCCCTCTGGGTCCTCTTTCCAACCCCAAAAGTCTAATCAATATTGAACTCTCCAAGGAAGAGTTATGCTAAATCCCCTACGGTCGCAAGATTATAGATTGGTTTAGTAGGGAAAACTTGTAGGAAGTGACACGTGTCATTTTTTTGACCTTAGGACCTGAATATGTTACATAGAAAACTACAGATCATCCTCTTTCTGTAACGTTTTATGAAATTTCAATTTGATGCTCAGAGAGAAATTTATGATGATTTTCCCCAGGTCACCTGTTTGGGATATAATTCGGGAGCCTACAAAAATCCTAAATGTCTTCGACCATATCTCCAAAAATATTGTGAAAGAAGATTTGAAATTTGGGTCCAAACTTCATCTAGATTTTGTCTTAAAGGGGGTTTAATTTAAAATTCTGCACCTTTGTAGAAAACAAATTATAGTGAAGATTCCACGATGGTCTGTTTGCGATGGAATTATGGAGCTTGAACAAACCCTAAATTCCTTAGATCATATCTCCGAAAATATAGCAAGAACAAATCTAAAATTCAGACTAGAGGTTTAGAATGATCTCGTCTCAAATGAGTTTTTTTTAACTTCTGAAATTTCATAGAGAAAACGTTATATGAAAAATTCCAAAATGGCCTATTTGGAGCAGCAAAACCATAGAATCCAAAGCTCTGATACCAAATGTTATGAAACCAGCTCACAAAACGATAGAAAAGATAGATCCACAACTTCAAAATCAGCTTCTTTAAGAGGAAAACCTCCTTTACATTACACATGTTGTATCTCTGAGATAATAATGGTTAGCTATTATGCCAGAGCATCTAAGATTATTGTTTTGGGAGGGGTTTTGTTTTAATTTGGAGGACCAATGGATGAAACAAATATAGAACTGATATGCCTAACCTTTTGGATAATATTAAAATCTCAACAGAGGGCTGCTATAAATATTTACACAGTGATATAACTTGTATGATGGTGAGAAGCAAAAGAAAGACAATATGATTATCACAATTTCCAAATTGAAAAATTAAATAACTACAAGTATGAAAACCTTTAAACTATGTTTAAAGGTTTAAGAAAATATGCTTAATCTTACAAAAGATGCTGATGTTTTATTAATTTAGAGGGAATTAATTAAACAAATAGTCTATTAATTCATTCTCTTCATAGATTATCGCTTCAGAAGTTTATATGAATAGATTGAAATCTAGTTATTCCTACCTAATTATCTCTGTAAGACATAAGTATATGAAGAAAAACATAATGAAAAACACTGGAAAAACTTACAGGAAACACAAACTGTATAAAATAGAATTCAGAATCCTTTGCTTTGCATTAATCATCCAAGAAAATTAAGTACATTAGATGTCTAGAAATGCTTCTTCAAGGGTGCAACCCTTAATAACTCGAGAAGAGAGTTATTTATACAATAGTGGAAAAAGAAAATATCTTGAACTGCTTTTACAAAAATAGATTATTACAAAATCAAAAATAAAAACTTCTTGTTGATCTGGCATTATTTTGGTGCTGAGCTGTTGATGACTATTGCTGAAAAATTTGAAATGGTTAAAGCTGGCTAACTATCCCTTCAAAAGCTGAATATTGTTTGATTACTCCTTAATCCATTAAATATGTCAATTCTTCCCAGCGTTTCTTATCTAGGATAGAAATATTGGTTACCCTCCTGTAGATTTCATCCATCTCTGTATATTTAGTAAAAGTAGGTTTTACTAAAAAAATATGTTTAATTTCATCCAGGATGAAAAAAGTATCCCTGAGTGCATTTGCTGTAGTGGCAGGGGCCTGTAACATTTCCTCAATGGAATCATAATTAATGGGACAAAGGATTTCTCTTGCGGGTGAGATGATCTCTCTCTGGCCGGGATCATAAGACTCATGGCATTTTCTTACAAATTCTGGTGTTCTGTGTATTTGTGGAAAAATGTAATGATATAATTGAGATTCCCAAAGCCCAATTTCATCAGTCTGGTCTATTAACTGATCTTCCCACCAACAATAGATTTCAAATAAATCAAATCGAGAAGAAGCCTCAATGATTTTACATTCTTTGTCGACCAATGGAACATGATGAAAGCCAAACTGTGGGTGAATTAAAGGATTTGGGACCTCTGCAATTGCTTTTCCCTTGGGAGGCATTTTGTCAAACAAAATTCAGACTGTAAATGACAAGAATGGTGTGAAAAGAGTTACCACTTGAAAATAGATAACTGTCGAGTGAACCTGGATGATGTGTTTGCAAACAGGATGAATGGTTGCTTTGATGTTGGATAGTGGCTGAGTTGTTGAGCATGTAAGCTTGAAAGATTAATCTGGTCATAGAGGTTGACTATGTAACCTTTCTAATGAATAATACAGTGTTTATGAACAAAAATGTGGAGCAGGGGTGGCGCTGAATGTTTGAATTCTCATTAATTACCCAACGGATTAATTAATGGATACATGAGTTATAAATGCGTGGGAGCGACAATGAATGGACAATAGATAGGTGGCAGTTTATTGGACGGGATATGTGAGATGGAACGTGACATGGAATGAAACGTGGGGCGTGACGTGGGTGGCGGTAAACAATTATGAGACATACCGTGTTCAGGGGCAAGATGGAGCAGTAAGTAGTTTTGGGATTTTAAATCCCAAAACACTAAAAGGTGCAAAAATATGTTTTGGTGGGAGGTATTGAAAACTGTCCATTTTTCTCCGCCCACCGATAAACTTCAGACAGTGAATGAGGGCTGAGGAGGACCATGGGCCATGAGATTATAGAAGAGTATGTGGGATGAGAGATGAGATGGGTGGTTTTTAACATGTGAGTGGGAATGATGGTGGGGTCACAATATCGTAGGCGGATGTGACGGCTGTGGGTCTGGGTTTTTAATAAATGGACGATGATATATATGAAATAATGTTGGCTTATGAAAACTTTGGTTATTTGAAGTCTGTTGCCAAAATGTTTTTCCCAATGTTTTGAACTTCAGGAAATCATGATCTGATATTCCAAATTTCCACATTTCTACCTACCCTTTTACTCCTAGCATTTTCACTTATCCTTTCAGGGTGGATTTGAGCTAGCGACCCAATTTTCTTTTTATAAATAATCTAATCCTATACCTTATTTCTCCATTGGCTGAGATTAAACTGTTGAGCCAATTTTATTTTCTACCTATGACAAACCAATTCAAAACAAATCCAATTATGATTGAATAGTATAATTGGGTTAAATAAACTAGTGTGGCATTTAAACAAAGTGAACACAACTATTATTTTCAAATTGAATTGAAGTAAAAGTAGTGGCATTTAAATTTGCAACACTTTCAGAGTTTATTTCATTTTCTTTTCTCTCTAATACTAACATTTTATTTTTGGCTTTATTTTTTAGGGAATCTATCCTAACATTTTCTTTGATATGGACGTATAAATAAAAATACTTCCTAACATTTTTTATTCAATATTCTTTTTGTCCATATGCTAACTTAAAATTTTGTAAAATATAATTTTATTTCATTTTCCTTTTTTATTTATTTTATTTTTTAGTCTAATTATTTCTAAATTACCAAAATCAAAAAATGCTACAACATTGGCTCCATCTTGGGACTACTTTCTCCTGTAGAATGTAGAGAACCTGTAGATCGATGTGCCTCCTCAGTCTATGGAGTCTTTTGCTATAGAAAACCACACTGACAGTTTGAAAAGTAAAGAAATTGGAGTTTTTACAATGGTAATAATGAAATCTATTCCAACTTCTCAGTACTGGATGTAATGTTTGAGAAACCTTCCATTTACAGGATAAGTGGAATATAGTCCCTCAAGATTTTGTAGCACAAAAGTATTGTTGCCCTTTACTTCACCAATTGCTAAAGGACCAAACCATAGGTTGTGAAACTTGCCATACTTTCCCTTTTCTTTTCTCCCGGAATCCCACCTTAGAACTAGATCACCTTCCTTAAAGTGTCTTCCCTAGCTCTTCTGTCAAACAGGCTCTTCATATTATTCTTATATTTCTTCAATTTGTATTGAGCTTCATCTTTGTTTTCATTCAGTTCAATATTCTAATTTATTCTTCTTGAAAAATCATCAGGTTCATTTGTTGAATTCTGCAGGAATTTTAACATTGGGAAAGCCAAATTGGTAGGGAAAATTGCATCCTTCCCATAAACTAATTGAAAAGGAGATTTTCCAGTAGATATTTTTGGAGTAATTCTATTTGCCCATACTCATAAATTAAATGAGAATCCTAGCTCTTTTTATGATCTGCTAGAGTCTTTTTGATTACATTTACTAGATTTTTATTTGAGGATTATACAAGGCCATTATCTTGAGGGTAATATGGAGTTGAATGATGTATCAGAATCTTATATTTCTGGCAAAAGTCAATCATTTTAAAACTAGAAAAGGCTTCTGCATTATTTGTGACAATTTGAGTTGGGCAACCAAACCTAGATAAGATATTTTCTTCAATGAATTTGATTACTACTGAATCAATAACATTTGTTACTAGAATTGCTTCCACCCATTTAGTGAAGTAGTCTGTTGATGTGAGGATCCATCTATTCTGATTACTTGAAGTGGGATGGATTTCTCCAATAAAATCTAATCCCTGTTGAAGAAAAGGTGTTGAGACTATTGATGGAACCAGTGGAAGAGTTGCTAGTTTTTTCTTACCAGAAAGCATTTGGCAAGGAATACAACCTATGACCTTTGCCCCTACTTGTAAGAACAATGTTGGCCAATAAAATCCTCCTCTTAAAATCTTATATGCTATTTCTCTCCAAGCATAATGTCATCCAAAAAATCTTGTATGAAACTGATCAATGATTCCTTCGATCTCTGATTCTGTTAAACATAATAATGAAATATTCAGTGGATCTTTCCAGTACAAATTTGCATTTATGATGCAGTACTTGACCGCTTTCAATTTAAGAGTTTTACACTGGGCTTTGGAGAAGCATGTTGGACATTCAAAATGTATCAAGAAATTTACAATGTCTTCATACCAATTTGACAACAATTTTTTTTCATCAATGTGCAAAGGGCTGATCTGATCTGAAGGCAAAGGTTCTTGTGGATTATTTTCTCCAGGTTGAAGAGAATTTTCTTGTGGATTCTTTTCTCCAGGTTGAAGAGAAGGTTCTTGTGTATTCTTTTCTCTAGGTTGAAGAGAAGGTTCTTGTGTATTCTTCCCTTGTATTTCTAAAACAAAATTGATTCCAAGCACTTTACAGTTGGATTAAGCTAGAATCTTAGCTAATCCTTGACCTTTTGCTAGCTTTGTAGTTCTGATAGTTAGATCAAAGTACAGTAATTGAGTGATCTATCTACCTCTCTCCCCATCAGTGTCTGGTTGGGTTAAAACGATTTTTACAGCAATGTTAGGAACATAAGTAGTAATATGTGAATGTAGGACATACATCCTGAATGATTTCAGGGCTTGAATGAGGGCATAGGCTTGCTTCTCGATTATGTCATACTTAAGCTCAACATATCTCATAACCTTACTAAAAAAGGTTATGGGTTGGTCATGGGAATCTTCATTTTTTTGTAATAGGACAGCAACAAGGGTTGTTTCTGAAGCAAAAGAAAAGATACTGAATGGTTTAGTATAATCAGGGCTAGCCAATGTGGGAGCTTCAAAGACAACTTTCTTGATTTGATCAAATGCATGCCTAGAAGAGGCAATCCATTTAACTTCATGATCCTTTCGGAGCATGTAAGCTATATCCTTCATAATCTCTTCATAATTTGGGATGAATTTGCCTAAAAAATTAATATTTCCTAGAAAGGCTTGAATCTCTTTCTTCTTTCTAGGTAAGGTCAATGTTTTAGTGGTAGACACATGCTTGAGGTCAATCACTACTCCTTGTTTTGAAATTATATGGGCCATCAATTTTCCTTCTTTGATAGCAAACAAGGACTTTTTAGGATTCAATGATATCCCGTATTTTCTATACTTGTCAAAAACTTTCATCAAATGCTTTAGATGTTTCTGATCAAGTTTAGAAAAACAGTAATGTCATCAAGATAAATAACCACAAACTTATTTACCTGACCCACAAAAGCTATGTTCATAGCTCTGTAAAATGTTGCTCCAGCATTGGATAAGCCAAATGGCATTCTAACGTACATGAATGTACCCCAGGGTATAGTGAAGGCTGTCTTTTCTCTATTTGTCGGATCAAAATTTCCCTGATTATAACCTAAAAAGGCATCAAGCATTGAAAGTCTTTGTGCTCCTAAAACCATTTGTAGTAACTGGTCCATTTTGGGAAAAGGATAATTATCTTTTAATGACGATTTGTTCAAATTTCTAAAGTCCACACAAAGTCTGGTTTCTCCATTCTTTTTCCTAACAGGAACTAGATTTACAACCAAATTAGAATATCTAAGAGGGAGAATGATCTGGGCATCTAGAATTTTCTTAATTTCCTTTTCTACAGTTGGTAGAAGAGCTGGATTAATCCTCCTAAGTTTTTTTTGATAAGGTATTGCTTCTAGCTTCAAAGGAATCTTATGTTGTATTATTGAAGTGTCATAGGTTTTTAGATCAGCATAGGTCCATGCAACAACATCCTTATAGTTTTGAAGTAACTTAAGATATTGAGCTTTGGTCTCAAAATCTAAAGATGCATAGATTTGTCTTTAACATCATCTTTTGTTCCAATATTAATTTATTCTATGTCATCTTCTGAAGAAATGGATTGAGGGTTTCGATGAACATCATTTTGATCAAACAAATTTTCTAAAGGAATTAAGCCTTTGGGAATAAAATTGTTAGAAAATTGTATAATTTAATGATCAATAATTTTTGAAATGAAATCTGAAGTATCATTTCCACTTGAATTTTCATTTATTTCGGTTCTATCTTCATCAATATGTAGAACAAAAAATTGATCTACAACCTGCAAAAAAGATTTCAAATGTTCATCATCTTCAAATATCTACCAATGTTTTAGATTGTCTGGGATGGGTGGCTCATATTTGACTTGTATTTGATAGAGTACATCAGTTTGATAAGGAATTTTAAATGAACTAGCAGAAATAGCTAAGGCATCTGCATGAATATTCTGATCTCTTGGAATATAATTCAAATTAAAAGCATCAAAGAAATTTTCAATTGAATCCCAAACTTCAGTTCGGTAAGACCTGAGTCTAGGATGTTTAGTTTGACATATGTTTCTTACTTTCTTGACAATAAGTTCTGAATCAGTAAAAACGCTTAAGTTTTGAACCTTTAAGCTTTTGGCCAATTGCAGTCCTAATAGGAAAGCTTTATATTCAGCCACATTATTTGTAACTTCGAAGTTGAGTTTGCATGATTGGGTAATATTTTCTTTTTCTGGGGAAATTAAAACTACCCCAGCTCCTGCTCCATATTTTGTACAAGAACCATCAAAAAATAGTTTCCATATATCAATTTGATTTGCTACAGGACTTTAAATTACATCTTCAAGTTTAACTTGATATTCATGTACTTGGTTTGAAGAGAGTTGAAAGCAACCAAAATCTCGATCAATTGCATAAATGGAATGGTTCCTTGGCTGGTCTGTCTTGCAAATAGTGTGCACAAATCTTACCTCTCGATATAATCTTAGTTGTTCTCCCCCATAAACTGGAATAATAGCATAAGACATATCCAGCTGAAGAGTTTCCCCTAATTTGGCATGGCAAGACCTAGAAAGGAGCATTCCAAATTTGGGAGGGATATCTGGGATGACTATATCAAGTACTACACTTTTCACTAGTATTTGTGCAAGGGTGACTATTAAATCCTTAATCAATCCTAATCAAGGCACCCTTTTGGAATCAAAGGTGTACATGTCGTGGTAGGATCTAGTTATGTCAAGTTTCAAATGGTCAATGATAGTTGTTGGCATAAGGTTATGTTATGCTCCAAAATCAAGCATACAATTATATAACATGGAATCATTTGTCTTAAGAGTTACATAGAAAGGAGGCACTATTTCATCTATCATATCTGAGTTAGGGCCAACGACAATTGTTGGTTTTTCATCTTGCAGACTAATGATATCGCTTTCAGCATCAACCTAGGTGTTTTGTATCCATTTGGAGACTTGACTTTTATACCTAGGGTTTTTAGAAATTTCTGGAAGTGGAATTGGGATCTTAACTCTTTCTAATTCTTTTTCAACATTAAATGTAGTCAAAGCATTTTTATCATTTTGAGCAGTATCACTTGACTGATTTAATTGTCGAATAACAGTTGTTTGATTTTCAGTAGTTTTGGCATGAGGTTCAATTATTGGAGTTTCCTTAGGAGGTCTTCCAGGGCCAGGTCCAAGCCTAAGATCATATCTCTTGTTCAACTCTGCAATTAAAAATTCAGAGAAGGCATGGCCTTTAGAAACCTATGAAGATTCTTGATCTTCCTAAACCTGATTTTGTTGCGAGAGAGGAATAACAAGTGTTTGAGTAGAAGAAGTATCCATACTATTGATATCTTCAGTAAGTGTCATAGTATTATCATCGGCTTGCTGGTCATCTATCAATAAAGGAGTGGGAACATGTTGATCATTACTAGGCCTCTGAAGAATTTGTAATGGTGGATTTCTTTTATACTGACCTTGATTTTGATTTTGGGCTCTAGTAACTATTTGTTGAAATGTCCTGGGTTCAGTCTCAATATTGGAAATTCTATTAGATATATTTCTAAGAAGAGAAGTTATTTTATGAGAGATTCTTCGGCGTAAATGATATGAAATTTCATTCGCAAGTCCCTCAGATTTGTGAAGGATCCTATCGACCCTAAGGACATGAAAGGGGTTTATATTATTCCGTGTTCTTGTGGGAAGCCCTATATTGGTGAGACCGGACGCTCCATTAATCAAAGGATTAGTGAACATGTTGTTGACCTCAAATATAGGAGGACCAAGTCTTCCTCTTTAGCAGAGCATGCGGAAAATACCAAACATCATGTTTGTATCGAGGAGGCCAGTGTTATAGCTAAAGTTTCACAGTTCCATCACCGCAAATTCAATGAAGCCCTTGAGATTAAAAAAATAATGAACAATCTCAATAGAGAGGATGGATGAAAGATCAGTAGTTGCTGGATCCCAGCCCTCTCTTCCTAGTCTTTTTCCTCCCTTCCTCCCCTCCCCCTTTTTAGCTTGTTCTTGGTTTAGTTCCCCCTTGTTATCACGTATCCTTTTATTCTAATAATTTTAACTTATTTGATAAAAACAAAATTTATCACTTTTGGAATCGTCCTAAGTTAATATTTGTATTAATCTATAATTAAAATAATTAAACAATCTATCAATTAATTAAACAACTAAATAAATCTATGAATTTAGTATATTATAGTTTTATTCTATATAATACTTAAATTATTAAAATTAATATATAATAGATAATACCCTGATGTAAACTATTAATTAATACATTATTAATTTAAATATATATGTTTATATATTATAATAAAATTATTAAACTTTGATGTAAATTCACGCGCCTTTAATGCTATTGAAATTTTAATTTAATACCGGGTCCTATCTAATAGCCATTTCCAATCAAGTTAGTCGTTAGTCAATAAAAGCTGTTAGTAAATAAATATATAAATAATATATATAGTTCCTAATTAGACTTAATTATTTTATTTTAAATTATAGAATAAAATTAAATAAATATAAAATTGTTAGTACTCTTATATACTAAATATAATCAGTCATTTATTTAATATATATATTATACTACATTTATAATAAAAACAAATTATATAATTATAAATTTTTTATGTAAATTCATACGTCCCTTGAATTGACTTATTTTAATTTTTAATTTAATATAATTATACCCCGGGTCCTGTCTAACTAGCCGTTTCCCAGTCAAAGTTAGTCATTTCTTGGTCAGAGATTATAACCATTGGATGTTCTGCTCTGAGTATTTAACATGCATATTGGATTTGATCTTCAACTTGTCCTGACGATGAACCACACTAGTGGGTTTGAAACGCGTCGACAAATGAAATTTCATGTGATTTACGCCGAAGAATCTCTCATAAAATTGATATGGATCACAAAAGCCTCAATTCAACAAGAGAAGTTAATTCATCTATTTTAGAATCTTCTATTTTAGTCTTAGAGGAACTAGAGGCCTCTTGAATTAATTTGAGTTTTCTTTGAGCCCTTTCCTTTGTTAGGGCCTAAATCTGCCTTAGGCTGAAGGAAGGCAAAATTTAGGGTAACCAAAAACCACGCTCAGCCTCATAGCTAGCCCTACAAGGACAAGAGAGGGCTCTCTCTGGGTCACGCTCAGTGAAAAATGAACGAATGGGGTCCGAGAATGACTTAAAATGGATACTGATTTTAGGTTGGGTAAATAAATATGAAAGAGGTTTTTTGATGAATGACTGAGTTTTCTGGGATGTATGGGACCAAGGAAAAGCATGAGCAAAGAGTTTAACTCAAAGACGCAGATTATTTCGTGAGGCAAGACAGGCAGAAAGCCTAGCAATTAGATTTGAAATAATATGAAGTGGAGAGATTTTTTTTTAAGAGGGTGAAAAGGGCATAAATACACGAATCCTTTTCAACAGAAGAAAAAATAGAACGTGAAAACTTTCCCAAGGCAGAGCAGTAAACTAAATTATACCTTTTCTTACTTAAAAGATTTCACTGGAAATGATTTTTTAAATTAAATTTAAAACATAACAAAATACATATGAAACAGAAAGAAAATGCATTTGCTAAACTCACGCCATAGGAATCTCATGAACCCGAGCTGCAACCTTTCATTAATTCTCTGTCAAAAAGTACAGTGAGTAATTGAGTTTCTCTCCCACCGTTTCCCAGAAATTCCAACCCTTTACAAAATGACTCTCAATACAATAAGTAAGCGTTGCTATCATAAAGTCGATCGACCCAAAGTTGGGGAATTGTTTAGTCATTACAAATTGGAAATGAAAAGCCAACCGCCAGCGTTACATTTAATTTTCTATAATGACCAATAAAAAAAAAGTAAACATGAGCGTAGATCTTCTGGGTGACTATTTGCCTTCCCTTTGGCTTTTTGAATAACAACTATCATTTTAATAACATGGATTTTAAATAAAATGCGCCTTTAATGAAGAGTGAACATGTATGTTAATGGACGGGCCCACGTGAAATTTCATTAAACTCAACCATGCGCCACTATTCACTTTCCACTGTTTCTAAACCATAGTACCATAGCCAAAAATCATCGAACAGAATTTGACAAACTTACTTGGAGAAAATCACACTGAAACAAATCGAACTCTCGGAGAGAGGAAGTGATTTTGGCCTTTGGGTCTCTGTGCGCTGCGCCTAAAGATGTATACGTCGTGCCACTTTGGAGCTGGTTTTGAGGCACCTCCTGGAGTCCAAATTGAGCCTAAGTGTGCTTGTCGGAAAGCCCTGCCCGTCTACTTTCCAACCCAAGTGGAATTTCAGAATTTGGTGCCCATTTACCTCTCCAAAAACTCAATCTCCTAGCACTTCTTCCTGTGTGTCAAAATAGGGGCAGAAAGGCCATTTTCAAGGTGTTTTTGACCTCTTGAGGATTCAAAACTTGTACAAACTTATTGTCCATGCACTAGCAGTCATGATTTTTCATGAAAAATCTGAAGATCTAAACTTTTTTTCATTTGGAGCTCCCTAGGAAAAGCGCGCGCCACGTGGCGCAATGCATTGGGAGAAAAACCCTGTTTTTGTGCAAAATTTTTCAAAAATACCAAAAATGCCCAAAATTTCTTGAAATTTGGGCTGGGGTTCCTCCATCAAGTATCATGCTAGGATAAAGAGGCTTCGGCCAATGTCTAAAGATGATCATGCTCCCTTTGCCTCTTTTGCTTCTTTGTTGCCTTCTTCAGTTTTGCCTTGAGACTCCTTATTCGTGCCTCGGAACTCATGTTTCTCGCCCTGTAATGGAATTCCATGTGTCTCAACAATGCATGGTCCTTATTGGCCTTGTCCAACAGTTTCTCTAAGTGAATGTTGGCTCTTTCAAGCCATGACTTTCGATCGTCATTGATTTCTCGCTCTAATGAAGTGAACTAAATTCTCCTCCTTTGGGCAGCTCGACGGTTCGCCCTTATGTTTTGTACTTCCATGATCTGCTGTTGGTCCTCAAGCTATTTGTTCCTCTGCTACAAATATTTAATGATCCTAGCATTCCTCTCCAATTTGTAGGACAAGTCCTCGATTTTCGCCTGCTGCTCCTTTAGGATCTCTCTAAGTTGTGCATCTTGTAGGCCCATATCAACATCCTCATCAAGAATAAAGTCCCACTCACCTGAAGGTCCTTCGTCATGCATTGTATCCTTGCCTCTATCCTGTACCTTTGGTGATGTCGAAAGCGAGGCCCCTTCCACTCTAGGTGGAGGTAACACTCGCTTTGCCGATGCAAACAACTGCCTAGTGCCCTTCTGATAAGTGACATATGTCTGCACCCTAGTAGTCTCCGCCTCCTGACCTCCATTTTGATGTGAAGGTTCACCCACATCATGGACAACCTCCTGATGAGCTTCTGAATCTGTAAAGAACTCATGGGAAATAAAGCTTTCCCATGTGATACCCTGTAAATCAAGTTGATGCACAACCAAAATTTTGATAAGAGCAAAATGACAAATGCTGCTGAACTGTTGTTGAGGGGTCTTATGCTGCACAAGGGATATCGTCCTCTTAATGTCTCAGCATATGAAGTATGGAATGTTCATCATCTGTACCCAGGTGAAATGCATGAGAAACTTGATGAGATAAGCATATACTTGGGAGAAGCGACCTTCACAATTGAAATATTTCATGATTAATTTCATTAATGGAGCATATTCATCTTTGAGGTATCGGAACGGGAACACTCTCTTGAGCTGCCTCAAGAAACCAGGTTTGAAATATGGCTCATAATGTTTCCGGTCAATCTTCTGCTTCTTATTCCATGTTTCACCAACGTTAGGCATGCCGGTGGCCAGTGAGATAGATTCTGGTGTAAGTGTGAAGGTGACACCAGCCAAAGTAACTTGATCACCATGCAAATGTAGTACAAACAAGCGAGCCAACTCATGATGAAATTGAACATTTGCAACCTTCTCGCAAAATTCATAGCATGACTGTAACCGAAAACAAGTGACGGCAAGAGGGCAGGCCTGCAATTCTGTAAGGGTGGTTGGTTCTTCTCTAACATGTTTTCCACTTTTGCGAGACCTCCGGGGAGCATGTTCTTCTGTGGGTGAGTCACTTTGAGTTTCCATGTCATAATCTGATGAATGCTCAGATGCCATGACTATTGTTGCACAAATTACCTTGGAGAAATGTCTAGTGTATGAAAACTGTTTGGACTGCTCTTTTAGTGATTTGTGTAAACTCTTCCACCAAAGGGGAAAACAAGTGAAACAGGGGCTGTTAGGAAAGGGAAATAATATCAAGGGATTAGGGATTATTGGGAGAGATTTGTTTAGGAAATATGGGAGGAGGTTTAGGATTTAGGTGTGGGAATAGGGTTTAGGATTTTCATATTTAAAAGTTTGGGAAAGGGAATTAAGGTATGGGTTTAGTTATTTTAGGGGACGGGGAACAATTGAGTCAAGGAACAGAGGGAATCAAGGATAAAGGAAATAATGGAAAAGAGTTAACCTTGGTGGCAAGCAAGTTTTGAAACCCTAAAGAGCACTTTTCATATGAAGATTTTGACATGGTGGAGTTTGAGGTTTGGTTTGGGAGCTCAACACATCAAACATAGTATACACCATAAGCTTGGATAGTGAACAGTAAAGGAGGAGAGCCACCTACTTGAATTCAAGAGAAATTTGCACGAATTTGGCATTTGGAGGCCGTTTTGGAAACTTTTGGGCCAAGCAGCAGAGTGCGCCGTGCCACAAAACCAGTGCGCCACGTTGTTTCAGTGCGTCGTACCTGTGTAAATTTACACTGGGCAATTTCTCCCAGTGTGTGGCACTCCTCCAGTGCGTTGCGCCACTTGTTGTATGCGCCGCGCCTGCCAAACTGCCTCTAATTTCACCCAAAACACGCGCTTTCTCACCCAGTGGCTTTGAATTGTTTCCCCTTTGCTCTTGGCATTCAAATGACATTGATTCTTCATGAAAATATCTTATAAAGAGTTGGTTTTTATTTTTGCTTCTCATGAACCATTTTTGTAATGTTTTGGTATGGGCACTTTTTCACACTTTAATGCAACTCTATTTTTCACAATTCCCTTTTGATTTTTTGACTAAAATGATGAAATTTATGGCAATTTTTTGTAGGGGTAGCTAACATGGAATTTGGCAAAGGAGACCATGGTCACGCCTAAAGAGATCAAATGAAAACTTTTTGAAAATTATCACAAATGAAAAACTGTTGACTTTTCTTCAAAACAGAGTTTTGAAGAACAGTCGTAATCTATCAACATGACGATGAAAATCTTTGAATCACAACTTTATAAGACCCTCCCTCTGGCCTACTGGCTTTATTAGACATTGCTGAAGACCAAATTGACAAATCCTTAGACCTAATGACTGAAAAAGATCAAACATTGACTGTCATGGACTTTAATAAACATTGATTAAAATACCTAAGCTAGCAGGTACAAGACATGAGGGGAATGAATGACAAGGCCCTTTCGTTAGATTATGGCATGCCCCTAGTAGAATGCAACTGAGTAAATGGAGTGAGACACCTAAAAATGAGATGCAGAAAGAATTTTGATCTCTGACGGAGGACTGACAAGACCAACTCTAACATCCTCTTTATCTTTCAAAGAAGTCGAGGCATCCCTATTTGCTTCTACCTCTATTGCATTTGTTTGCATATCTTCTAGAGTTATTGAATTTCTCTCTATTAGCATTACAACAAAATCATCGTTAAAGGCTTTAGAAAACCTAGACTTAGCTGCTGCTACAGGGGGTTTACAATCATAGGGAATTTTATGATAAAGTTTATTTAATCTTTTGATAAAATCTGATACAGGTTCACCAAAATTTACTTTAAGTTCATCAAACTCATTCAGAAAGTAAAGAGGATCTTTCTTCACACCCCACTGTTTTTTAAATATGTTTGTAAGTTCTTCCCAATTGCCAATGGAATTTGCATGTAACTGTCTAAACCAACTTCTCACATTTCCTTCAAGTGACTGTACAAACAATATCATATAGACATTTTCCTATTCGATATTCATGTTGTCTGCAAAGTCAAGGAAGGCTTGAAGATGGTCCTTAGTTGAGGGACCAATTTCTCCATTATATCTGGGAAGGTATTTCAAGTATCCAGTTGGAAATGCATCAATGTTAGGAGGTAAGACTAAAGCTGCATATCTAGCCTGTATAATAGGTCAGAAAGCCATAATGGGAAGTGGTGTATGAGGTGTTCTTGTGGAAGAAGAACCTGAAGAAGATGAAGAAGAAGTTGAAGAAGGTGATTGAGGGGGTGAAGAACTAATTGGAGGTGAAGGAGGATGGGGGGATTTCCTGAATGATTTTAAAGGAGTCTTAAGAACTAACATTTGGACCTGTGGATGAATACCCTCTTTTGTTTCAAAAAGAGGATTCAAATAAACATCAAAGGTATCTTCAGGTTGTTCACAAGTAGAAGCTTCAGGTCATTAAGAAGTGGAAAGAAATGAATAAGTGGTAGGGGATATGAAATATATGGGTTTATATTCAGGTAAATTAACACACAAATTAGGCTCAATTTTAGGTGATCCAGGTGGTAGTGAGGGTTCTAGATGAGATTGAAATGAATGAATAAGGAATGTTGATTTAAAATCAACTCCCCTATCTAAAAGTTCAGCAACCCTAGGTGATAAGTGGGTGTAATCTAGATGGGATGGAATATTACTATAAGGATCAAATGATACTAAATCTTTAGACTGTAAGACTGAAGAGGAAGAAGAAGATGGTTGATGTCCCCTTTGAGAACTGGCTATTCTCATAATTTTTTCAGGATCCGACAGAGGATTAACTAAGTCAGCCTCTGAATGAGATCTAGTGTGCTTAAAATTTGCCAGTTTGGGAGAGTGGAGTCATCAAGTGAAATATTTTAACATTTATAGACCTTTAATTGAATATAGTTGTTCTAGGAAAACTTAATGAAATTCGAATCCCCGGAAATGGTGCCAGTTTGATGTTGTATCTCTAAGATAATAATGGTCAGCTATGATGCCATAGCATCTAAGATTATTGTTTTGGGAGGGGTTTTGTTTTAATTTGGAGGTCCAATAGATGAAATAGATATAGAACTAATATGCCTAACCTTTTGGATAATATTGATATCTCAGCAGAGGGCTGCTATAAATATTTACATAGTGATATAGCTTGTATGATGGTGAGAAGGAAAAGAAAGACAATATGATTATCACAGTTTTCAAATTGAAAAATTAAATAACTACAAGTATGAAAACCTTTAAACTATGTTTAAAGGTTTAAGAAAATATGATTAATCTTACAAAAGATGTTGATGATTTATTAATTTAGAGGGAATTAATTAAACAAATAGTCCATTAATTCATTCTATTTATAGATTATCACTTCAGAAGTTTATAGGAATAGATTGAAATCCAATTATTCCAATCTAATTATCTTTGTAAGACATAATTATATGAAAAAAAACATAATGAACAACACTGGAAAAACTTACAGGAAAAAAAAGCTGTATAAAACAGAATTCAGAATCCTTTTCTTTGCATTAATGATCCAAGAAAATTAAGTACATTAGATGTCTAGAAATGCTTATTCAAGGGTGCAACCGTTAATAACTTGAGAAGAGAATTATTTATACAACAGTGGAACAAGAAAATATCCTGAATTGCTTTTACAAAAATAGATTATTACAAAATCAAAAATAAAAACTGCTTGTTGATATGGCACTATTTTGGTGCTAGGCTGTTGATGACTATTGCTGATAAAGTTTAAATGGTTAAAGCTGGCTAAATGTCCCTTCAAAATCTTAATGTTGTTCGATTATTCCTTAATCCAGTAAATCTATTAATTATTCCTAGAGTTTCTTATCTAGGATAGGAATCTTGGTTACCCTCCTGTAGATTTCATCCATCTCTGTATATTTATTAAAAGTAGGTTTTACTAAAAGTATATGTTTAATTTCATTCAGGATGAAAAAATAATCCCTGAGTGCATTTGCAGTAGTGGCAAGGCCTACAACATTTTCTCAATGAATCAGAACTAATGGGACATAGGATTTCTCCTATGGGTGAGATGATCACTCTCTGGCTGGGATCATAAGACTCATGGCATTTTCTTACAAATTCTGGTGCTCTGTGTATTTGTGGAAAAATATAATGAGGTAATTGAGATTCTCAGAGCTCAATTTCATTAGTCTGGTCTATTAACTGATCCTCCCACCAGCAATAGATTTCAAATAAATCGAATTGAGAAGAAGTCTCAAAGATTTTACATTCTTTGCCAACCGATGGAGCACGATGGAAGTCGAATTGTGGGTGAATTAAAGGATTTGGGACCTCTGCAATTTCTTTTCCCTTGGGAAGCATTTTGTCAAAAAAAATTTAGACTATAAATGACAAGAGTGGTGTGAAAAGAGTTACCACAATGAAAATAGATAACTAACGAGTGAACTTGGATGATGTATTTGTGAATAGGATGAATATTTGCTATGATGTCGGACAATGGTTAAGTTGTTGAGTAGGTAAGCTTGAAAGATTAATCTGGTCTCAGAGGTTGACTGTGTAACCTTTCTGATGAATAATACAGTGTTTATGAACAAAAATGTGGAGCAGGGGTGGCGAAAAATGTTTTAATTTTCATTAATTACCCAACGGATTAATTAACAGATGTTGTTGAGCCCCAGAACTACCTCTCTTCTACACATTTCCCTAAACCTTTTCTCTTCTATTTTTCCATATCAATGCCTCATAAGCTATCAAAAGTTGTTATATGTTGACTTTAGGAGTACATTTGAGTGATTTTCAAATTATATCATTGTGTGTGTTATTTGATTTAGGTTTTGTTTATCAGCTACAGAATGTAGCCACTTTCCGCAACTAACTCGCAATTCCGCAACTGTTTCCATTGTTCTGTAGGTTACAGGCGTCGACAGGAGAAACGAGACACGTGGATAGTTCAGAAATGATCCATGCATGGACTAGGTCCTGTTTGCTTAGCCAAATTCGTGAAGAAAGGTACTGGTCAAAGGGTGTTCAACAGAGAGTCTTGCGTCAACTAGGACTCTGTTCCACCATCAAGGAAGCCCGAAATTGTTCCTGAATTCATGGATCCGTTTTTTCCACCTCCAGGCCATCTCCATAATGTAATGCAACATCCACCTTGCATATATTTAATGTTCATGGCAACCGAGAAACTAAACTTCCGGATTTTGACCTGTTCACATGTCCACTGCTGAAGAATTTTCTCCAAAATATAGTTATCTATTTCTCTATAAATATAAGTGTTTGTAACACAAATAGTTAGTCTTGATACTGTTGTTTTAGCATTATTTTGCTGTTGTAACCAAGAGACATATCCTCTGTTTCATAATAGAAAAAACTTTGTTTTTCACATGACTATTTATGCGTGGTTTGAAGTGACAGCGTGTTAATCCAAAGCTTTACAGAGGCCCCCTGCATGGCTAAGGTTCTTCTTTTGTTTTGTATAGTTTTCTCATGTATATTTCCTCTTATTTAAGCTATACATTTCTCATGTTTTGTTTATGGTTTTAATCGTTCTAATCTTGTACATGATTTTGCAGCTTGTTATGTTTTCCACTAACACTGATCAGTGCATTTCAGAATAGGTTATGCTCAAGCTTTCTCATAGTAGTTTTTGCATCAAGTGGTGATCTTAGACTTGCTTCCAATTCTAAAATTTAGTTTTCAATTCCAATATCTATACTTTTATTTAGTGAGATCTGCTTACTGCTTTTAGATAGTTTAGATATCAGTTCTTCATGCTATATGATGATATCTCCGTAGCCTTTAGCTTAACCCCATTTTAGAAGTTAATTGGCGAGCTATTGTGATTAAAGGTGAAGTAATTTGATTTTTCTTTCATAATTCTGAATTAGATAGTTTAGATATCAGTTCTTCATGCTATATGATGATACCTTTGGAGCCTTTAGCTTAACCCCATTTTAGAAGTTAATTGGCGAGCTATTGTGATTATAGGTGAAGTAATTGATTTTTCTTTCATTAGTTTGCAAGTAGATAGTTTAAATGTCATTCTTTCATGCCATATGATGATATTTCCGGAGTCTTTAACTTAATCCCATTTTAGAATTTAATTGACGAAATATTGTGATTATGGGTGAAATCAGTGACTAGTTTCCAGCTTATTTACTTTTTGGTTTTCAATGCAGTAGTTGATTAGATTTCAATTCTGTAATTAGGATGGAAAACAGAGATAGTAACCTAATTTTTAGTATTTCATCTTTAGCTTGATTTATGTAGCTCCATGTTTATAGTTTTGTTCAAGTTTTGATGTTGTAGACAACATGTTTTGAGATCTTTGAAGTTCTAAATTTGGAAACTACCACAAGAGGCAGAAACCTTGTCTTCAATTCTACATCCATACTTGATCTTTAAAAGTATTCTTAAAACTTTAGACTAGGATTTCCATTTGCATTAAACACTTTAGGAAACCAACAAGAAAAAAACCCCAAAACAAGATAAAAAATGAAAACTGTGAGGTAAGAAAAAGGTTGTCTTGCACATACAGTGCACTACACTTCATCAATTTATGACTCTCAGATTGATACTTATGTAGCAATTTAGGACACACTAAATTGACTAAACATTTTTGCACCGTTGCCGGGGAAGTGTAACTAGGTAGCCTATCTCTTACATTCAAAAAAAGAGAGGGAAAAATTGATAATTTCTTGAAGTATGCTCTCTTCTTGCACCTAGTGTGATCGGGAAGATCTAAAAAAGGATTATTAGCTCAATTAAAAAATCATTAAAGAATAAAAATAAAAATGACATGCATAGAGAAAGAGATTCTAGGGGAAGGTTTATAGCTAGAGGCAAAAGTTCGATTTTTTCAACTCCAACTACTTCAAGGAATAGACAAGATACACCTCCATCCCAGACTCATACTCCCAGCCTTAGTATTCCTGGAATTCAAGGGGAAACAACTAAATGAGAAGATTCTCCCACGCTATCTAATAAATCTAACCTAGGAGAAGAACCCTTCTTCACCTATATAGGGGAATATATTGCAGTAAAATAAGTAGAATCTCCTAGAGAAGAAGAAGAGGTAGAGACTCTCTCTCATCAGCCATTAATAGAAGAACCAGAAGATTATGAGGAAACTATCATGGCTAAAGAGGTACAAGATGGAGATTTTTCACTATTTGGAGGAGGGGTAGAGGTAGAGGTAGAGGAAATAATGGAGGTGGTAGAGGTAACAATGGAGGAGGTAGAGGTAATAATGGGGGAAATAAGGAAGGATATAACTCATTTGGATTCCCTATAGTCGATGAGGAAACCCATACAACAATGAAAAACATTTCACCATCTATCTTCCCAAACTTTTATGGATTGCAAAGTGAGGATCCTGAGACATTTTTATTTGAGTTTGAAGTCTTATGCCGAACCTATTACTATATAGAAGACTCTAAAAAACTCAAACTATTCCCTTCATCATTGAAAGGGGATGCTCTGAAATGGTTTATGGGATTAGTCACTCAATCTATTAGGACTTGGAATGATATGAGGTAGGCATTTTTGGATAGATATCTGGATTATTGTACGCCTACTAATCATAAGGATGAGGTATTCAAAATGATGCAAAAATAAGATGAGAACTTGGAGGATTTTCTTGAAAGGTTTCAATACAACTTAAAGAGAGAAAAAACGACCAATTTAGATGAGGAAACCTTGAAATCCCTTTTATTGAAAGCCATTAGATATGAATGGATAGATATTTTAATATGATGGGTAAGGGAGATATCTCTCAACTTCCACTAAGTGATGTAGTAGAACTATGTGTCCATCTCTCAAGGGGAAAATCTAAAACTGGAAAAGGGCCTAGAGATCCTTCTCTTATTAGAGAAAACAAATATGCAACTGGAATAGTAAGTAGGGTAGACACTGACAATATTCTTGATGAATTCAAAACTGACATTCTAGGGATCCTTAGTGAACAGCTAGACATCTTCAAAATTCAAAACAAGCAGAAAATAGAAGTTGATGCCTTAGCCATCTTTTTCCCAAAATGTAGAAAGAAACATGCCCTAAGGGAATGTACCTTGGATGAAAAAGTTGTAGAAACATGTATTATTTTTTCAAAAAGTCATGAGACCGATGATTGTCCTTCAATCCTAGGACTCAAAGCTATCTTTCAGGAGGACCCAAATTTATTAGAATCTCTTTGTTTTGTTTCAAGAAGACCTTGGCAAGGGCAACAAAATCGGGGATTTAACAATCCTATGAATTTTCAGCCCCCACCAAATTGGAATTCTTGGCAAAAACCTTGGCCCCAACCTCAAAATCAGTATCAATCTCAATCATGGGCACAAGGGGTACAAAATCCTTATGGGAGATTTGCTCAATACTATCAATATCCTCCATCTTATTAGGGCTATCCTCTCCCACAAAACCAACAACAAAATCCACAACTTCCAAATCAAAGCCCACAACTTTCATTACCATTTCCACAAAAACTGTTGGAAATAATACTGAGAGGGGGGGCGGGGGTGAATCGGTATTATCAAATCAATAAAACTTTTTCATTTCCATACTTAGATACATATACGCTACTTCAACGCAACTGTGTCTAATGCAACTAGCGTATATCCAGAATACTTATGATTCAATTAATCCATTAAATGTTGATCTTTAGTTAGTGCAACAGAACTTCTTTAACCATATGTATAGTAAGCATGTGCAGTAAAACAGAATAGATCATCGCACACAAGAAGCACACATGAACACCATGATATAAGGTGGAAACCCAATGTGGGTGAAAACCACCTGCTGCAAGTCATCTCTATCTTCTTTTAATAAGAAACTTCTTTTACAATAGTTCTGTACTGGTGCAGTCTTATACCAGTACGCAGGCTTCTACCTACAGAAGGCTACAACCTTCTCTTGTTCTCCAGACTCTCCTGGAATGGAGCTACAACCCCCTTAGCTCTTGTACTAGATGACCCACTTACTAGTACGTAGGTGTTGGCCTACTGAAATGCTCTAACCTTTACTCGTTCTCCAACTACTACTGGAAGGGAGCTACCACCCCCTTAGCTCTTGTACTAGCTGATGTACTAGTACATAGGTGTCGACCTACAGAAGGCAATAGCCTTATCTTTCTTCCTCCAGGTACCACGTTTCATACATTTTCAGACTGGATACTCCTGAAGCACAAGACTATAATCTAAAGGCCACGTTTCATCCAATTTTCATACTGGCCCCATCAATATCATTGAAGCACAAAACAATCAATACTAGCATCATCAATTTCTGGATCACTGAAACACTGAAACCCTGTCAACAACACAGTCACCAGAACACAGAGAAGACTACAGAACTCTAAAATAAAAATCAAACCCAACTGCGACTTCAAACATCATACTTCATTATGTATACGCTACTACGATGAATCAAACCCGCGTATATACGCGCTTTTGCCAAAGCCAACCCGCATACAGATCTATACATATTCAATCATGACTTTGCGGCTGTTTCAGACATCAATCATACCCAGATCATAACATGCGTACAATAAAACATGCATCAATAATTCAGATATAGTCTATCCATGATCAAACCATATAAAGATGATTAATTTCAAACCATTTGATCCCGATCTATCCTTAGATCTTGTTCTCCATCAACTGGTGAGATCCCTCCTTAGCTCAGATCAAGCAATGCATCATAACCCATTCCTACATACTGGATCTCATACTACATCAGATATTCAAGTCTTTTCCTTGCCTTTGCCTAATGATCTTCTTCTCCTTTTATAGTCTTAGGCCTTACTCAATACCATGGTCCAAAACCATAACAAAACAATGCCACGGACCCAATACTTGGGTTCAACTCTTTTGGATGCAAGACCACGGACCAAAACCATAGGATCAAAAACTGTTGGACTAATACCATGAACCAACCATAATATTTCCCATGTGCGCATGCTTTTCTCTACATGAAAGTGCATGAACTTTTCTCTGCATGAAAGTGTGTGAAATTTTCTCTGCATGAAAGGAACTTTTCTCTGCATGAAAGTGCGTGAACTTTTCTCTGCATGGAAGGAACTTTTCTCTTCAAGAAAGTGCGTGAAATTTTCTCTGCATGAAAGGAACTTTTCTCTCCATGAAAGTGCGTGAAATTTTCTCTGTATGAAAGGAACTTTTCTCTGCATGAAAGTGTGTGAACTTTTCTCTGCATGAAAGGAACTTTTCTCTTCATGAAAGTGCGTGAACTTTTCTCTTCACTATAATTTATCATCTGAGATGAGTGAGTTTCCATCAAGTACAACATATGTATCATAATGCCAACAATCTCCCCCTTTGGACTTGATGGCAAAGCTAACTTGTCATACTGAGAATTGTCATTTGATTCCTTTGAGTTGTCCGACATCCCATGCATTCTTTCACATCTGATATCTCTTCTGTAGATTCATCTAGATATATATAAGTGAGTTGATATTCTACGAGTTGTATGCCATCAAGTACAACACATGCATCATAATCCCAACAATCTCCCCCTTTGGACTTGATGGCAACAATACCAAATCACTCTCCCCCTTTGACATCAAGGGCAAAGGGCGGACCAAGATATTCTCTTCCTTTGCTGTCCATACTCCCCCTGAGTGCCTGCTGAAATTTCTGAATGAGCTCCCCCTTTGTATATGCCAAAGGTGTACCAATCTGTCCAGCTCCCTCTGAGGACATGCTGAGCTCTGCACTGCTGAAGTGTTTGTTCATGCTCCCCTATTGTAGCAAGATTGCAAAAAGATGTTCTACAAGAAGAACATACTCTATCTAAATGACCTTCCTATCACCAAGATCATACATACATCCATCTCTCAAACAAGTGAGATAACAAATTGACTCATCCACCCATCATTGGGTACACCAGAAGTTTACTCATGATAAACAAGTACATTACATCATTCATCCCAGGCATAGTGGGGAAACCAAAATAGGCCATTACATGACCTTGATAACAAAAGACATATATGACATAGAGACAAAATATGAGCAAGACTATGAAAGTTATCAATAACTAATATCAGCAGCATCTGTCAATCACTATTCAGATCAGCAACCATGTTCTCCTTCTGTTCTCCTCTGCATTTGTTCTACTTCAAATCAACAACAGCTGAGTACTTGAACCAAAACCTTCTAATATAACACCAACAATGCGTTATCAGAAGTTTATCTGCTCCCCCTGAACCTATTTCAGATGGTCTCTGTCAGACCCATATCAGACTTCCTTCAACCATAGTATTTCCCCATTGATTTCCTTCAAAAACACCATATATGTGACTACATCCCCATAAACCTACATATATACGCGAATGTTCTTCATAAAACTTGCGTACAACCATTTCCAAATCAACAACCTATAAATGTCCTGTAGCAAGGTATGTCTGCATATAGATATCAACTCATCCTCTTGAAAGACATCATAGCTATCTCATCAACATCAAGATCTGCATGATCTTATATATCATCCATGTATCATCATTCAGGGACATCTGTATCAATCAACATATGTGAGTATCAATCTTTCATTTTATCATTAACATGTCTCCAACAATGCAATTTTGAGTAATCATTCATGTATCTAGCATACTGTATATAGTACTATGTATCTTTAGCTCAAGATCATCAACCGCAACAATCCTCATCCACATGAGAGCGAAGAACTATAGGAGACTTGCATCAACTATATGATATGGTCTTTATGCATATGACAACAACATATGATAGACTCATCATCAAGTAATGAAGATGTGTATCCAAGCTTTGTACTTCTCCTTATCCTTATGAAGATTTCCATGTAGGCACCATATATGCATTATCAGAGAATCAACCACAAATTTGATCTGAACATCAACTATGTAACCCCAAGAAACATGTGAGATTTTGTCATGGATAACTCATAACCATAGCAAGATATATCACTTAGCCATATAAGCATCATCAACAAGGACTACCAACCATAATGCTAACAATGCAGTATTAGAATATTATCTTCTCCCCCTGAACCTGTGCCATCTTGTTTACTATCAGATCTGATCATGCATATATCAGCAGGAAGTATCAAGGCATTATCATCATCAAGTTAGGATAAAAAACACTTCTAAACATCATACAAGTATCAAGACATTTCCTCACATCATCAACAGATTGTAACCATTTTTAAACAGAGCAAATGGACTGCATCCTATCATACCCTTTTTCCTGAGCCCTATCCCTACTACTTTTCCTCAGACTGACATATATGCAACTGCACAGTGGCCAACTCGCATATATACGTGACTTCTATTTAAGGAACTTGCATATGAGATTCAGAACACTACAGTTTTATATTTTCAGCTCCCCCTGAGTCTGTTATGTCTGTGTTGTGCTGTATCTGAGTATATTGTGTTGTGCCACATATTTCTGACTGTACTTCCTTCTTCTTCCATATCTTCAAGCGTGATGAAGTTTTCTCCTTTTGGTATGGTGCCTGTACTTTATTCCTGCATTCCTTTGCTATATGTCCAAGCTTGTTACATGCATAACACCTTACATGTTTCATATTCCTTCTGTAGCAACCAACAACTTTGTGACCAAACATATTGCAAGAAAAACAGTATCCCTGAAAGTAATGTCATGATCTTGAACCATTCTTCTTCTACATCTGGCTACAACATGTCCAAGATTATGACATACATAGCATTCAACATTATTCGTCGGAGGAGTAAAAGAATTTCTTTGAAGTATTTCTTTCCTTGGATGTTGATGGGGTTTTCCTCTCATCTCTTTGTTGAGCATTTCAGATTTCTCATTAGAGTTCCTTGCCTTTCCTTGTGAGCTAGATTCATCTTCAGTAGATTCATAAAAACCAAGACCAGTTTTGATAGCAGGAGACCTTTGACATATAATAATATCATCCAAAATTTTATGACTATCTTGAAATCGTAAGAGCTTATCCTTTTCTTCTAATTTATCATTTAGAATATTTACCTCAATCTGAAGATGCTCTTCCTTTTCACGATACTGCTTCTTTATTTTCTCCTCAACTTTCCTTCTTCCAACTGATGTCTTAATTCAAGAACTTCGTTCTCTTGTTTTTCAATAGCTTGGAGTAGTCATTTATTCTGCTTCTTTGATTCTTCAAGATCTTCCTTTAGCGAGTGGATTGTAGCTTCAATCCTTTCATAATAACTGGATCGATCTCTGAGTTTCTTGATGATTGTGCTCCTTTCATTGACTTCATTCCTTAATGATGTCACTTCATCCTGCAACTTTTGACATTTTTCCTTGAATAACTTCCTTACCTTATTTCCCTCCTCTCGTTGAGCTTTTAGTTTGGTAGATTCTTCTTTGAAGACACATTCCTTCTTGTTCAATAGATCTTGTTGATCTCTAATTTTGTCTGTAAGCCTTTTAAATTTTGCTTGTATTTGATATCTTTCTTGTTCACCCAGAAGCACAAATTCAGTTGTTTCGCTATCACTTTCATCATCTTTAAGAGGAT
Source organism: Pinus taeda (assembly GCA_000404065.3). Classification (NCBI taxonomy): domain Eukaryota; kingdom Viridiplantae; phylum Streptophyta; class Pinopsida; order Pinales; family Pinaceae; genus Pinus; species Pinus taeda. The sequence continues at coordinate 253,132 of APFE030674601.1, read as the reverse complement.
AAATAGATGTATCACCAGAGGATAACAAATTCATACCTGATAGATCTTGTGTCTTCATTTTGAAGTGATTCTAAACTTGATGTGCTTCTTCCACATATTCCCCAATCCATACACCCACTGTCATAGTTCTTCTGAGATGTCTTCTTCTTCTTAGGTGCTTTCTTCTTAAGCTTCTTTCCCATAGTTCCACGGATCTCCTTCAAGCGATCAAGCTTCTACCAAAAGGACCTGCTCTGATACCAATTGTTGGAAATAATACTGAGAGGGGGCGGGGGTGAATCAGTATTATCAAATCAATAAAACTTTTTCATTTCCATACTTAGATACATATAGGCTACTTCAACACAACTGTGTCTAATGCAACTAGCGTATATCGAGAATACTTATGATTCAATTAATCCATTAAATGTTGATCTTTACTTAGTGCATCAGAACTTCTTTAACCATATGTATAGTAAGCAGGTGCAGTAAAACAAAATAGATCATTACACACAAGAAGCACACATGAAAACCATAATATAAGGTGGAAACCCAATGTGGGTGAAAACCACCTGCTGCAAGTCGTCTCTATCTTCTTTTAATAAGAAACTTATTTTACAATAGTTCTATAGTGGTGCAGTATTATACCAGTACGCAAGCTTCTACCTCCAGAAGGGTACAACCTTCTCTCGTTCTCCAGACTCTCCTGAAAGGGAGCTACAACCCCCTTAGCTCTTGTACTAGCTGATCCACTTACTAGTACGTAGGTGCTGGTCTACTGAAATGCTCCAACCTTTACTTGTTCTCCAGCTACTACTGAAAGGGAGCTACCAGCCCCTTAGCTCTTGTACTAGCTGATGTACTAGTATGTAGGTGCCAACCTACAGAAGGCAATAGCCTTCTCTTTCTTCATCCAGGTACCACATTTCATACATTTTCAGACTGGATACTCCTGAAGCACAACACTATAATCTGAAGGCCACGTTTCATCTAATTTTCATACTGGACCCATCAATATCATTGAAGCACAAAACAATCAATACTAGCATCATCAATTTCTGGATCACTGAAACATTGAACCCCTGTCAACAACACAGGCACCAGAACACAGAGCAGACTATAGAACTCTGCAATAACAATCAAACCCAACTGTAACTTCAAACATCATACTTCATTATGTATACGCTACTCTGATGAATGAAACCCGCGTATCTATGCGCGTTCACCAAAGCCAACCTGCGTACATATCTATACATATTCAATCATGACTTTGCGACTGTTTCAGACATCAGTCATACCCAGATCATAACATGCGTACAATAAAACATGCATCAATAATTCAGATATAGTCTATCCATGATCAAACCATATAATGATGATTCATTTCAAACCATTTGATCCCGATCTATCCTTAGATCTTGTTCTCCATCAACCGGTGAGATCCCTCCTTAGCTCAGATCAAGCAATGCATCATAACCCATATCCTGCATACCGGATCTCATACTACATCAGATATTCAAGTCTTTTTCCTTGCCTTTGCCTAATGATCTTCTTCTCCTTTTATAGTCTTAGGCCTTACTCAATACCATGGTCTAAAACCATAACAAAACAATACACGGACCAATACTTGGGTTCAACTCTTTTGGATGCAATACCACAGACCAAAACCATAGGATCAAAAACTGTCAGACTAATACCATGAACCAACCATAAGATTTCCCATGTGCGTGCGATTTTCTCTACATGAAAGTGCATGAAATTTTCTCTGCATGAAAGGAACTTTTCTCTGCATGAAAGTGAGTGAACGTTTCTCTGCATGAAAGTGCGTGAACTTTTCTCTGCATGAAAGTGCATGAACTTTTCTTTGCATGAAAGGAACTTTTCTCTTCGTGAAAGTGCGTGAACTTTTCTCTGCACTATAATTTATCATTTGAGATGAGTGAGTTTCCATCAAGTACAACATATGTATCATAATGCCAACAATCTCCCCCTTTGGACTTGATGGCAAAGCTAACTTGTCATACTGAGAACTTTCATCTGATTCCTTTGAGTTGTTCGGCATCCCATGCATTTTTTCACATTTGATATCTCTTCCGTAGATTCATCTAGATATATATAAGTGAGTTGATATTCTACGAGTTGGTTACCATAAAGTACAACACATGCATCATAATGCCAACAACAACAACCTCCTCAACAAAATCAAAATCCTCAACTCTTGCTTCCATTTCAACTGAAGCAAAACCAACTACCAGCCTAACCATTACCAAATCCCAACAACAAAAACCCTCAGAATACATACATGGTAGAAGGACAACAATTTCCTACCTATATGATTGTTCATCTAGATCTTAATGATGTTCAACTTAGATCTGGTAGGATTTTAGAAAAGGAAAAGCCTTCTATAGATGTTCAAGAGCAAGATGCTTCTGAGGAGGATTCTCTAAAAGTCAATAAAAGTTTTAAAGAAGCATCCCTTCAAAACCCAACCATTCAAAAATAAAAACAAAAAGAGTCAACCCCCACAACTCTTATAGTTGAGAAACCTGTATCTAGATCCACACCTCTTCCTGAAAGACTACAAATTGACAAGGGAGTGGAAAAACAAATCTTATTGCCTGACTATGATTTCCTAAATGAATTAAAGAATGTCTGTATCAAGATTCCCTTGCTACAAGCCATTAGAGAGATTCCTATTCTAGCAAAAACAATAAAGGAGTTGAATATCAAAAGACCAGGTAGGAAACCAAGAGACACAAAAAGAATCCACCTGGTAGGAAAGATAACAGATATCATGATGGGAAATATTTCCATGCAGAAATATGTGGATCTAGGTAGTCCAATTGTCAAGACACACATAAATGGGATAGAAATTCCAAATACATTGATTGACTTAGGGGCTGCTATAAACATTATGAGTAGACAGACTATGGAATAGCTTAAACTTCCTAATCTTATTTTTATACCTACTTTACTACAACTTGTGGATAGATCAGTAATCAAACTAGATGGTGTACTAGAATATATTTTGGTCTTCTTAGATTCTTGGGAATATCCAGTAGATTTCATGATTTTGACTCCCAATAATAATCTAGGAGGACACCCACTCATTTTAGGAAGACCTTGACTAGCCACAACTGATGCTTTTATTAGTTGTAGATCTGGTGACATTTACATTTCTGATAGTAGTTCAATAAATAAATTCACTTTGTATCCTCTAGAAAAAGAAATTACAAAAGTAGGAGACAATGAATGGGTCGATGATGAAGATATTATACAACCTGTCTTTACTCTCTCTGAAGTTAGTGAAGATAGTCAAATTTTGAATACGTTAGAAAATTTTGAAACATCTTCAAAATATGATTACACAAAATTTCAGTTAGATTCTGATATTGAATACTTGTCATCAAGGCAGATGTCTCTCTACTCTATGGAAGAGTTTGGCAGTTCTGCAGTTGAAATTTTTCCAAGTAAAACATTGAATATCAACAAAAATTTGGAAAAGTTACAACAGGAAGAGTTAACCAAAATCTTACAAAAATATTCTGTTGCATTTGCATGGGAGTATATTGATATGAAAGGTATTGACCCTAAGACTTGTATCCATCATATCTATATTGAGGAAAATAGTAGACCAATCAGATAACCTCAGAGAAGGATGAATCCAAATCTTAGGGATATTGTGAAAGAAGAGGTCCAAAAATTACTCAATGTGAACTTCATTTACCCAATATCAGATAGCCAATGGGTTTCTCCCTTGGTGATAGTACCCAAAAAGAATGGTAAATGGAGGGTGTGCATTGATTACAAGGAATTGAATAAAGCAAATTTGAAGGATCACTTTCCTTTGCCCCTTTATCGATCAAGTATTAGATACATTAGTAGGCAAAAATTACTTTTCATTTCTGGATGGTTTTAGTGGTTATAATCAAATTCAAGTAGCACTTGAAGATAAGGATAAAACCACATTTACTTGTCCATGGGGAACTTTTGCCTACCGTGTGCTTCCTTTTGGATTATGCAATGCACCAACAACTTTCCAAAGAGCAGTACTAGGAATTTTTTCTGATATAATCCATGATTGTGTAGAGGTATATATGGATGATTTTACAGTCTATGGTAATAAATTTGAATAAGCCTTGGAAAATTTGGAAAAAGTCCTTATAAGATGTAAAGAAACAAACCTTTCATTAAGCCATGAATGTTTTTTTATGATGTTTACTGAAGGTATTGTTTTGGGACATCATATTTCAGGGGATGGGATTAAAGTAGAGAAATCAAAAGTTGAAGTCATCTCCAAGTTACCTATTCCAAATTGTCAAAAATATGTTAGAAGTTTTCTACGATTTACTGGATATTATAAAAGATTTATAGAAAAATTTACCAAAATAGCATCTCCACTCTTCAAACTGCTTACAAAAGACTGTGAATTCAAATGGGGTCCTGATTGCCAATCAACATTTGAAGCTTTGAAAACAAGAATATCTGAAGCACCTATATTGAGAGGACCAAATTGGAAACTTCCTTTCCATATTTCTACAGGTGCTTCAGATACAACTTTAGGAGCTATATAGGGACAAAAACACTTGGTTCCTTATTCCATTTACTATACCAGTAAAAATTTGAATCCCACTGAGTTGAATTATACCGTGACAGAAAAAGAGTTCTTAGTTCTTGTTCATGCAATTCATAAGTTCACACATTATATAACAGCCTATGAAACTTTTATTCATACTGATCTTTCTGCAATTAGATATCTAATGAAAAAACCTGTTACTAATGGCAGAGTTACAAGGTGGCTCCTACTTTTACAAGAATTCAGTATTACTATGTTAGATAGACCAGGGAAACAAAACACGGTTGCTGATTTCTTGTCTAGGTTTCAGAATATCAAAGAATATTCTCCTGTAGAGGATAAGTTTCCTGATGAATACTTATTTGCAGTAACTACTAAAACTCCTTGGTTTCTAGATATGGCTAACTATTTGGTTATAGGGAAACTAAATCCACATTTATTTCCTAGTGAAAGAAGAAAGATTATTCAGGAAAGTTCAAGATATTCATGGATTTCTAACGAATTGTTTAAAACAGGGCTAGACTTTGTGATCAGAAGATGTGTTAGGGAAGATGAAATGCCTGATATTCTCAAAGCATGTCATGATGATCCATGCGGTGGACACTTTGCTGATAAGAGAACAACCTATAAAATCCTTTCTTTCAGATATTATTGGTCATCCCTCTTCAAAGATGCAAAACAATATGTCAAAAGGTGTGATAGTTGCCAAAGGGTAGGGAAGCCCACCCCCTCAAATGAGATGCCATTAAAAATTTAGGTACTCATCAAACCTTTTGAAAAATGGGCTTTAGACTTTATTGGACCTATTAATCCTCCATCTAAACAAAAAAGTATATATTGGTATGAACTGATTATGTCACTAAATGGGTATAAGCCAAAGCATTATTTTCTGCTACTGAAAATTCAGTAGTTAACTTTCTTTATGAGGATATTTTTACTCGCTTTGGTGTTCCAAGAGAAATTGTGACAGATCAAGGAAGTCAATTGACATCCAGAATGATGGAGAAGTTGATGGAAGAGGACAAGTTCAAGAATAGGAAATCCACTCCTTATCATCCACAAGCAAATGGTCAAGTGGAGTCCACGAACAAAGTAATTGAAGGCATCATTACCAAGACTATGCATCTACACAGAAGAGATTGGGTAGAAAGGCTTCCTGAAGCCTCATGGGCCTACAAAACTATATGGAGGAACACAACAGGACACACTCCCTATGAACTTGTTTATGGGAAGGAAGTTCTGCTCCCACTTAAGTTCCAAGTTAAGACCTTCAATATGGTAGTTCAATTGCGAATGGATCTATCAGAAGCCCAAAATCATAGACTGGAGCAGTTGAATGAACTAGATGAGATTAGACAAGAAGCAATTTAAAGAACTGATCTAGTTCAACATGAAAGAGCTAAGCGGCATGAAAAATACATCAAGGACAAAAAGTTTCAAGAAGGAGATTGGGCATTACTATTTGATTCTATGTTCAAATATTTCCAAGGTAAATTTCAGACTCATTGGCTTGGGCCATATGAGATTGAAAAAGTTTTTAGCAATGGAGTAGTAAGAATCAAAACAATTGATGAGCATCAAACTCCTCTCATTTTGAATGGTCACAGGTTGAAGATATATCATACTCCACTCTCAAAGGAGAAGTTTATCAAAATATTTCAAGATAATTCTGCAGTGAGGTTGGTGAAGAATAATCATTCTTCTCCACCAGCCTAGTCTTTGTTCTTTTCATCATCATCATCATCATCATCATATATATATATATATATATATATATATAGATATATATATATATATATATATATATATATATATATATATATTATATATATATATTATATATATATATATATATATATATATATATATATATATATATATACATAATCCTGAAAACCAATCACTGATTGGCAGTCCTATACAGAAAATACAGGGTGAAAATCAGAAGCTTCTGACGCCCTATATTTTCCAAAAAAAAAATCTTTCATTTCACTCATAGTTGTTTCATTCCATTTCATTTCATTTCATTCCATCAATAAAATTTCTTTCAGTTTATCTTCATGTTCACGTTTCCATATATCATTCATATTGTCATTTCTCATTTCCATTCATTTCACCAAGTCATATGTTATTCACTATGTCAGTTTTTGCAGCTGAATTCTGATTCTGCAGCTGATTGTTGATTCCACAGCTAATCCTCTATTACTCTGCAAGAACTGTCAAGTGATTTGCCAAATAATAATAAAATCAAGATGCAAGTATGGAAGAGGAAAATATTTTGAAGATGTCAGCGCTTAAAAGCACCTACAAAGGCAGCCAATACAAAATTAGCAAAACAAAAGAGTTATGATTCCAAGGTATGAGCAAAACCATTTTCAAATAGCATTTCAAACACATAATTTGTATAGTTTGTAAATCACAAGCTCCATAATGTATAATTATTTGATTTGATAGTTGCCTTAACTCCACCATATCCTCCACATCAATCCTAATGGTCTCATAATCCTCTCTCGAGTTTAACTCGTACTTAGTCATACATCTACATTACACCTGTTAAAATGGATAATCATGCAGACGTGAGCCGATTGACTACGACTCTCTTCCACTGACGTTCTACTACGCAGCCTTTTATTTCAAACTCTGTTCAGTTTTGCCAGTTTCACTCTGCCTCCACACTGTCACACTGGGTTTTACAATTTTCAGTTCAAGTTTTGTTTGCACATACATCTACTTCGTGAACCCACTCTCGTTGCATGCTCTGCATTCTTCCCGCTTTGTAACCACTGGTTTTCTCCGCAGCCTTCTTCCATCTTCCGCTCAGATAACCATTTTGCTCCCCTGAAACCATCATCTACAGAGGTATCTTCAAAGTAAGAAGGAGGAATGGGTCTTATAGTGAGAACAGAGCCTGATGGAGCTAAATTTATGGAGGGATGCCCACAACTAAAGAGCACGTTAAGGAAGGCAAGATGGTTGCAGTTTATTCAGAATTTCAAGGGTCATAATAAGGAAGTCACAAAAACATTTGCAAGATCCTTCAATGGTATGGAAGTCGAAATTGGGGACATCAAATTTCCAGTAACAGAGTCATCCATTGCAACAACAACAAAGCTTCCACAAGAAGAAGAACAATGGTTTAAGAATAAGGACTTCAATGAAAAGGTCTGGAGGGTCATTCTTCGTAACCCAAGTATGGATGTATCCATTTTTAAACGAGGAATTCCTGTTTCAGCCTTAAAGGAAAATTGGACTAGTTTGTGGTTGATAATCTAGAAATCCATTACATGTGAGGGTAGGTATGGTTCTATGTACATGTACCATATAAGATTATTAATGAATTTCTTGGAGAGTGAAACCATCAATCTTCCTTATTTCTTGTTGAGTAGCTTGAGAAAAATGTCTACTACTGTGCAAAAGAATCTAGATGATGTGGAGCCTCATCTCTATTATCGTGGCCTTATTAAAATTCTGGTTGAAAACCAATTGAAAGAGAGGAAGGATACATGGGAAAAATTCATAGTTAGGAATTTCTTCCAGGACCCTCCTGAAGTGCCTGAGGGAAGCTCAAAAAGGAAAAGTAGGAGAAAACAAACAAATTTAATCATCCAAGATACTCCTACTAGTATAACCAAGGAAACCAGTAAAGAAACATTGATTGAGATTAGAAAAGAAGTAAAACAGAAAGGGAAAAGGAATATTGAAGATATTTATCAGACCCTATAGCCTTCTTCTGAAGAAGATCAAGTACATTCTGAGAGACTAATTCACCTTAAGGAACAATCAACTAAGGAAAAATAAAAAGGAAAGGAGAAACAAAGTATAGAAAAGGGGGAAAAGACTGCAGCAGAACAGGGAACTTCATCTAATTAGCCAGGTACAACTCAGGAAACTTTGATCCAGTCACTAAAAAAAGAAATTTATGATGGAATTATTGAACAGACAAATTCAAAGGGAAAATGAGACATTAAAAGAGCAGAACAAATTGGACAAAATCATCCATGACAATACCATGCTGCATTTAGGATTATGGCACAAGAAAAATAGAAAATTGAAGAAAAAGGACAAGAGGTTGAGCAGAGCCCTCATCAATCTCAAATACAAGTGCCTTATGATGAAGCCTAGGATGACAGTAACAACAAGGAAGAAGAAGAAAAGGTCAGATGTATTAACAGAAGTCTTAGAGCAGATGGATTGAAGGAAGGATAGTTACAGTTTTGGTTGCATGAGGACATGCAACATCTTCACAGTGGGGCTATGTTGAGCCCCAGAACTACCTCTCTTCTACACATTTCCCTAAACCTTTTCTCTTTTTTTTTACCATATAAATGCCTCATAAGATATCAAAAGTTGTTACATGTTGACTTTAGGAGTGCATTTGAGTGATTTTCAAATTATATCATTGTGTGTGCTATTTGATTTAGGTTTCGTTTATCAGCTATGGAATGTAGCCACATTCCGCAGCTAATTTTCAATTCCATAGCTGTTTCCATTGTTCTGTAGGCTAGAGGTGTCGGCAGGAGAAACGAGACACATGGGTAGTTCAAAAATGATCCACACATGGACGAAGTCCTATCTGCTTAGTTGAATTCGTGAAGAAAGGTACTGGTAAAAGGGTGGTCAACAGAGAGTCCTGTGTCAACTAGGACTCTGTTCCAGCATGCAAGGAAGCCCGAAACCATTCCTGAATTCATGGATCCATTTTTTCCACCTGTAGGCCATCTCCATAATGCAATCCAACATCCAACTTGTATAGATTTACTGTTCATGGTAACCGAGAGATTGAACTTCCGGATTCTGACCTGTACACATGTGCACTGCTGAAGAATTTTCTCCACAATATATTTATCTATTTCCTCTATAAATATAAGTGTTTGCAACGCAGATAGTTAGTCTTGATATTTTTGTTTTAGCGTTATTTTGCTGTTGTAACCGAGAGACATATCGTTTGTTTCATAATAGAAAAAACTCTGTTTTTCACATGACTGTTTAAGTGTGGTTTGAAGTGACAACATGTTAATCCAAAGCTGTGCAGAGGGCCCCTACGTGGTTGTGGTTATTCTTTTGTTTTGTATAGTTTTTTTTATGTATATTTCCTCTTATTTAAGTTGTACATTTCTCATGTTTTGTTTATGGTTTTAATCGTTCTAATCTTGTACATGATCTTGCAGCTTGTTATGTTTTCCACTAACACTGATCAGTGCATTTCAGAATAGGTTATGCTCGAGATTTTTCATAGTAGTTTTTGCATCAAGTGGTGATCTTAGACTTACTTCCTCTGCTGAACTTTAGTTTTCAATTCCAGTTGTTATGATTTTAGTTAGTGAGATTTTCTTACTACTTTTAGATAGTTTAGATATCAGTTCTTCATGCTATATGATGATATCTCCAGAGCATTTAGCTTAACCCCGTTTTAGAAGTTAATTGGCGAGCTATTGTGATTATAGGTGAAGTAATTTGATTTTTCTTTCATTAGTCTGCAAGTGGATAGTTTAGATATTAGTTCTTCATGCTATATGATGATATCTCCGGAGCCTTTAGCTTAGCTTCGTTTTAGAAGTTAATTGGCGAGCTATTGTGATTATAGGTGAAGTAATTGATTTTGCTTCCATTAGTTTACAAGTAGATAGTTTAAATGTCATTCTTTCATGCCATATGATGATATTTCTGGAGTCTTTAGCTTAACCCCGTTTTAGAAGTTAATTGACGAAATATTGTGATTATGGGTGAAATCAGTGACTAGTTTCCAGCTACTTTACTTTTTGGTTTTGAGTGCAGTAGTTGATTATATTTCAATTTTGTAATTAGGATGGGCAGTAGAGATAATAACATCATTTTCAGTATTTCAGATTTAGCTTGATTTATGTAGCTGCATGTTTAAACTTTTGTTCAAGTTCTGATGTTGTAGACAACATGTTTTGAGATCTTTGAAGTTCTAAGTTTGGAAACTACCATAAGAGGCATAAACCTTGTCTTCAATTATACATCCAGACTTGAGCTTTAAAAGTATTCTTAAAAATTTAGACTAGGATTTCCATTTGCATTAAACACTTTAAGAAACCAACAAGAGAAAAGCCCCAAAACAAGATAAAAACTGAAAATAGTGAGGTGAGAGAAAGGTTGTCTTGCACATACAGTGCACTACACTTCATCAGTTTACGACTCCCAGATTGATAACTTATGTAGCAATTTAGGACACACTAAATTGAATAAATAGATGTATGAGTTATAAATGCGAGGGAGTAGCAATGAATGGGAAACGGATAGGCGACAGTTGATTGGATGCGAGATGTTAGATGGAATGTGACGTGGAATGCAACGTGGTTTGTGATGTGGTTGGCGGTAAATAGTTATGTGACATATCACATTCGGGGGAAATATGGAGCAGTAAGTAGTTTCTGGATTTTATGTCCTGAAACACTAAAAGGCGCAAAAAGATGTTTTACTGGGCAGTATTGAAAATTGTTCATTCCCCCCGGGGCCGACAAACTTCGAATAATGAATGAGGGCCAAGGAGGACCACGAGCCATCAGATTGTGGAAGAGTATGCGACATGAGAGGTGACATGGGGGGTTTTTAACATGTGAGTGTGAATGATGGTGGGGTCACAATATTGTAGTCATATGTGATGGTTGTGGGTCTTGGTTTTTAATAAATGGACGATGATATATATGAAATAATGTTAGTTTATGAAAACTTTGGATATTTGAAGTCCGTCACCAAAATGTTTTCCCAATGTTTTTAACTTTAGGAAAAAAATGACCAGATATTCCAAATTTTCACATTTTTACCTACCCTTTTACTCCTAACATTTTCACTTATCCTTTCAGGGTGCATTTGAGCTAGTGACCCAATTTTTTTTTTATAAACATTCTAATCCTATACCTTATTTCTCCATTGGCTCAGATTAAACTGTTGAGCCAATTTTAGTTTCTACCTATGACAAACCAATTCAAAACAAATCCAATTATGATTGAACAATATAATTGGATTAAATAAACTAGTGTGGCATTTAAACAAAGTGCACACAACTATTATTTTCAAACTGAATTAAAGTAAAAGTAGTGGCACTTAAATTTGCAACACTTTCAGATTTTATTTCTTTTTCTTTTCTCTCTAATCCTAACATTTTATTTTTGCCTTCATTTTTTAGGGCATCTATCCTAACATTTCCTTTGATATGGACATATAAATAAAAATACTTCCTAACATTTTTGTATTTAATGTTATTTTTGTCCATATCCTAACTTAACATTTTGTAAAATATATTTTCATTTCATTTTCCTTTTTTCCTTTTCTTATTTTTTTGTCTAATTGTTTCTAACTTACCAAAACCAAAAAATGCTACAACAACACAAATGAAAAATTATTAGATGATAGAAATGACAAGATCTCCTTTCTATATATAGGAGTCTAAGGGGTCCCAATACAGTCAGAGCCTACATAACAATGATATTGTAGGGGCACAATAATAAGATTAGTGGGCTTCTATGGGGCATAATAATAACAACATGGGGACTATATGGGTAAAATAATACAATAAGGGGGTTTCACTAATAACAATAAGGGGTTACACTAGTAGTATAGGGACTTAACAATAAATGTCTCATTTGCCTATTTGGGTCAGCACTGTACCTAGCGCAATACATTATGCATCCACATGAACATACTTTTTCCAATCCAAGAACATCAGAATGTGTATGGTGACCATTTTTTGCTTCAAAATGTCTAAGCTGGTCTTAAAATATTCATCCCAGCAGAATGTTGCATCCTTTTTCTACGACCTCTGGATTGGCACAGTTATTTGCATGTATTCCTTGATAAACTTCCTATAATACCCTGTATGGCCCAACATTGTGTGCAACTATTTTACATTTTTCGGAACTTGTAAATGAATAATGAAAACTATATTGGCAAGGTCTACCATGAAGCCTTACTTGCAAACCACATGACCTAGCAATATTCCATATGGTACGTAGAAGATAGAGTTTTCCAAGTTAAGGGAAATCTGATGTCTTCGACAGGTATCCAACATGAGGAGCAGTCTAACAACATGACGCTTGATCAACTCAAACATGGTCCAATCATCAAAGTAGAATTCTAAAAAATTGTGGATAAATTCCTTAAAAGCTACAATTACTACTCTTGAAAAGATCGCATGCGCATTCTTCAATCCAAAAGGCATTACCGTATATTGCAAACAACCCCATTATGTTGCGAAGGTCGTCTTACTTCGATCCTCTAATGTGATCTTGATCTGATGGTACCCCGAGAACCCATCAGTGAACAAGTAGGTTTCTTTCCCTCCAACATTATCCAATACCTATTTTGTAAATGGCGTAGGGACTTGGTCATGGACGCATGCATCATTCAACTTACTCAGATCTACGCATATCCAATTTTCATCCTGCTGCTTCATTTTTGGGACTACCATGGAACTTACCTAGTCAGATTCCTCCACAGGTTAAATAATACCAACTTCCAACATCTTATCCAACTCTTTGTGTACCTTTTCCTTATATTTGGGATTTAATCGGTTGGGGTGCTGCCTTACAGGCTTCGCATCTGGCTTCAAAGTAATTTTCATGATGCCCAAATCCCCAACTATCCCCTTTAGATCAGAAAACTTGGTGGGAAAAAAGTCCTGATACTCGCGCAGAAGCTCTGTGACCTTATCAACTGTATCTTCATCTCAATAGTCACCTATCTTAGCAAACTTCGGTTGCGCGTCTGATCCAATATTTACCTGCTTAGTCTTTAAAGGCTCTGATATGTCAGGGATTGTTCCTTTGGGTCCCTTGACCTTGCGTTGTCCTTCGGATTCAGGAATATTGATGTTTCTAGGGTCATTGTCACCTTCTTTTGTATTTACATTATAAAATTCCAATGCATGGCGCAACTGGGTATTCCAGTCTGGTTGAACCCATGCTACCAGTTCCTCAAATATTTTAAATATTTCACCTTTGATTTCTTGGAGTGCCTCATCAATACACTCAAAGCCATCTTCAAAGCTAAATGTCAATAGGAAACTTTCCTTCAGGATATCTCATTCGGTCGTCCCATGTCACAACTCAGTTTCCAGATACTAGTTCATTGGAATGTTATCCAAAGTGTGACAAAAGATGTGAACCCATTCCGGTTGTGGTTCTTGTCCCCATAACTTAGTCCATCATGCCAAATGTTCGCACAAATCATCCTTTCCTATGTATTTCTCTATAATACGGGTATTGGCATACCCAAACCTGAGCTTCATCATTCGCTCGTATTCTTTCCAATCGGCGAAGTTGTTCTTATGCGTACCCCACCAATGGCGAGGCGTAATGTGAAGTGCCAAATATAGCACTTGGAACCGATGCTCTTCTAAGACATCCCTCTAAATTTTTTCCAAAAATAAATTAACATATTCTAAACCATCATAATACGGTAAATTCCTTACCTCAGTGGATATGCATCAGATCGATTTTGTCAAGATGTTATAGTGCGACGAGGAGACTTCTTATAATTAGTTTTTCCAATGCTCAAGCTCTTCTTCAGAATCTGAAGTGTGGGAACTATCCCTATCCCAGGCGATCCATCCATCCACCATAGGTTTGATCCAGTCCTCATCGCACGTACTGATCTTATAAATTTGATTAAGATCATCCTCCTCCTGGTAATCGTGGACTAGTTTGATATATCGCGCACCTTCAGGTTGATCTAATGGAATAATGACTTGGATCTCCTCTCTTCGAACGTCATTTTGCGCTTCTTAAGGTTAATAATCATGTACATATCAAAGGCCCAATCAATGACTAGTAGCGCACGGCAAGGGTTACTATCATAAACTATTTCGATCACTTAAAAGTCACCTGGGGCGCTTTCTCCTTCAATATCTACCGTGACCCCATACAGGCACCCCATAGGAATGATATTTTGCTGGTTCACCATGCGTAACTTGATAGGAGACCATTGCAGTGCATGCCTTCCCATTCTTTCCCATGTTTTCTTTGGCAGAACATTCGCTCAGATCCTAGATCGAGAATTACCTGGTCCATCTCATATTCCACAATTTGCACAGTAAGTCACATCTTGTGACCTGTTCGCTTCTTGCTTTTGCCTACTTTTCGTACAACATGTTGTTTTGGAGGAGCCTTAATCTTACATGTACAATTATTAATTAGCTCCTGTATCCCTTCTACTGCCCTTCTATCCCATAGGATCTTCATACAAGTCTTCAAAAATGTTGCTAACAATGAAGGGTCTATGTCTTGTGTGTTATTGCTTCCTCCAGGCTTCTCTTGACTTCCTAATGTAAAGGCTTCTGCGAAGCTCATTTTAGCTTCCATAAAGGTATCGTTTGCACTGCATAGGTAAAACCCAACTTCCTTCTCAGCAGCCTTGCATACCCATCCCTCAGCCTCTGGCTACTTTCCCTTGTCTTCTCTTGTGGCTATGCCACTTCGTGTCACGATATTGACGCTAGGCTCCTCTTCACGAGGTTCTGCTCTCATCATTTGGATATTCTACGTAGGTGTTTGAGCTTTCGTTTCCTACATATTTTCTATAAGTATTGGGTAGTCTTCTATGACATGGTCGAACTGCTTGAAATATTGACAGGAGGGGTGCATCGGATTCTGACAATCGCGTGCAAAATGATCTGCCTCTCCACAATTGTAAGAAATAACCTATCTGAGACCCCTTCCAACACCTCCTCCTCTTCCTCTTCTTTGGCCTTGGAACTCTCCATGCACTGTATTTGCACCCTGATCCCGAGGCCTATTTTATGCCCGCATTCTATACGTAGGGGTTCGCTCGATCATCAATTCATAACTCAGTAGTTGCATTCATCATGCCTGACCGACTTACAGAAAGTGTAGAACAACTATTACAGAGTTTGCACAAACTTCTATAGGAGATGACAGTTATTAGTCACATGTTTCCCATAGATTTGATAGATAACACACCATAAGTCTACTCCTGTACTCATCCCAGTGGTGTTTTCTGGTTTCATGGGGATATGACCTCCCCCAATAAGGTAATTATGATAAACTGGACAATGTTCCTTATCGTGACCATGGAATTTACAATTCAAGCACTAAACTTCCATGCGTGCCTCGAGTTGGGCTTCCTTTCCCTTCTTAAGACTCTGTAACTCCATGTACAGGTTGGATAGTTGTGACTGAATCTATTGCACCCCTAGATTCATATCCTACATAGGTGAAGCTTCCAATCTCATGGAAATCTCCAGGGTGTTAGCTTGCATTCCTATTTTCGATTGCAACAGTGGTAATCTCAGGTGAGGTAGGAGTGAATCAATATACCAGGTTCTATGTTGATCATATGTGATTATCATATTAGCCTGTTTAATCAGACACTTTAGTCTTTGATCAAAGTCCCATGCAGACTTGTTCACCCTCTACTGAATCTCTTTAAATTTTGTTACTGACTAGGCTTGCAATTTGGGTTTCTTAAATTCATTGTTTAGTGCTTGTTGTGTCTCCAACATAGTCATGTTGGGTTTAATTGAGTAAAACTTTAGATACCAACTCAGCGCTCTGTCCTGTAATACTGTGACTAGCTTCACTTTCTTCATATCATCATCAGTAATTTGTTTTTCCTTCCATACAACATTTGTAATGAACCAAAATTTCTCAGGGTCTTCAATCCCAAGACTCTTAAATACATGCATCTTCATCATGTTTGTCATGTTAAATGATGGAGGTGGAGGTGGACGCGAAGGTGTAGGTGTGTGGGGTTGATCCAAGATATTTTAATTATAGATGCATAGATATTACATATAACATAGTTAATTAACCATGGAACTTAAAATCAAGTAAAAAATGCGGAAATAATTAGAAGAACAAAATAACCATAACACAATGATTTGGTTATGGAGTTCGTCCAATTTGGACTACGTCTCTCGCCCCTACTCAATAGTGGGGAGGCCTTCATTCATTACGTGGAATAGAAAGAGATAAAAGTACAAGCAACATTCTTTACAATCCTTATACCTCCAAGCTAGAATATTTACAAAGAATGGACAACCCAGCTTCAGAAACAGACAAAACCATTGAACTCCTAGCAAAACATAATGCAACAATGCCTATCCAAACACCCAATTTGGATAATCGGGCCTTCTGCAACTTCTCAAAACCTCCCTACTACTCAAGGCGAGGTCCTGACCTTCTATTAGGGTCAGGGTCTACTATACAATACTTTGGAACTTTCTCCTGATCCTCTCTACCTTCTTCCGACACAAAAATGGTCTTTTATAAGCATGGAGAGAATCCCTCAATACCTGTGCAGTTCGAGCAATAGACCAAGGTAAGAAAGCGGGCATATTCCACAGAGGTTCTTGGGCCCCTAAATAGTATGTGGAAACAACCCTTACAAACATGGAAAAATTATTTTAACTATGCATTTAAACCGGGGGCAAGACTATCGGTGTTTCCAACCATCGGTAGACAGTCCTAGGCCCAAACAATAGGCACCATGCGATACGATGGAGCCACCAGGAATATAAAACATGATATATAACATGTCACATATGGGGGACCCCATCGTAATTACAATCGGTGGAAGACCCACGCTCTATGATGATTACGGACCCGCCAGGATAATAGAATGCAATTTATAAAATATCGCATCCAGATCCTCCCCGCAAATCGCAATCGGTGGAGTCCATCGGTAACATATTGTGGTGTAGGAATATCTTCTCTATGGACAAAGATGGTACCTCTAACCCAAGAGAGTGGGTCTAGCCACAAACAAGACAATCTAATGTAAATTTCCTTAGATTAGAATTGAATAAGAGGGCCTACCTCTTATAGTGCTAATCCACTTGATGTTGATCTTACCTCCTTTCTCTAGCATTGTTTGGCTCCTTTCGTTCAAATACCTGAACAAACATGCAAGAGACAACAAAAAAAATGATATCATAAAATCAAATTAAATCTACTTAAAAAATCAAGGAGTCTTAAGCTATCGCATGTAACATTACACACGATATAGGAAATAAACCATTAGTTGTATTAACAAAACTTCAAAGAGAAATATACCCAGAGCCTTGACGTTGTAGGTTCCCTTTGCATGTCCCAGTTCCAGTACCCCTAGAAGTGTCTCATGATTCACCGTCAACACAATGAAAGTTCAAGGCCTCTTTCCTTATGCTCCAAACAAAACACAACAAGCTTATTCTCCCTTCACACACTAACTAGAAGACTAAGGTTCTCAATATGGCTCTCAAGATTTGCAGATTATTTCATCCCTTTTCATTAGCTAGCTGAGGGTGTGAAATGGGGAGTTTATATAGCTTTGATGGAGGGGAAATGGATCCTCTTATGGTGGGAGAGACCTTATCCCCTTTGGTTTGTTCCATCTTAATAGCGGAAAGGTGCCCAAACAGACTCTCTTGGCTCTATCTTGCTCAACCATTTACCAGACTTCTGTTCACGAAGCTTCTAGAGCTCAAAGCTTTGAATCCATTTTTAAAACCTTGCCAAAAGAGGTTTGAAATGAGTAATTAATGGCTCACTTGCGACGTTCAGCGCTAGTCCTTGTTTTAAACTTTGCAAATTAGCATAGGGGAAGAACTGAGCACTAGATCCAATATTGAAAACTGATATTGAAGGAAGATTCTTGGGAAATGATGAAAGAGGGAAATGCTCTGTAGATGAAGAGGGATGTATGGACATGTTCTTCATGGAATTGAAACATATGAGGGTTGTTGTAGAGGTCCTCTAGGATCAAGGAAGGGGGAGTACAAGGACAGTGAAAAAATGTTGTGTAATAGATGCCCCCTAAACCATGAAGGTCGAACAAGAGTGAGGGGTGAAATTATTTATGAGTAGATGCATGGAACCGAAGGTTGCCACTAGAAAAATGGTAAGAAAGCATAGATACATATACATCATTGAAATCTATAATACATGAATCATGGTATCTACGAAGAAATCCAGAAGAATATCATGTAAATGGATCCAAGGTATGGGCTCAACCATCTAGTAATAAGGATCATATCAAACCCAAGGTATGGTCACAACCATCTAATAATGAGAAGGATCACATATAACAGACTCATGGTATGGTCACAACTATCCATCTAAAAGATACATGTATGTAAGCATGATCATGTCACATCACCTTGCAACCTGGACTTGTGTAATCTGAGCCTAGGGTCTTGCGCTCCAACACGACCTGACCAAAGTACAATTTCTAGCATGTGAATAGATGTGTTGATGTCGAAAAAGCTGGAAAATCACTTGATTACCAGTCAATGATGTGAACTGCTAACAAGCACGTGAGAAACCACCAATAATGACAATGGCTCTCAAGGTACTAGTAGCACAATTCACAGATTGTGAATAAGGAACTGAAGTTGAACAGCCGTGAAGTCACCCGATCGAAGGCCAATGAAGTGAACTTGTCATCGAGTGTGAAGAACTTGCCATTAAGGCATGTAAGCTCTGAGGTACTGGAAGGGAGTCTCTCAGCCAACTTCCTAGATAATGAGCTGAAATCGACAGGAAGTGACTATGTTAAAGGAGGGCCATGATGTATCCTACATCACCGACACGAGATAAGGGATGAAATGATTATGAATGATATAGAGAAATAGGAATGAGTGTAAATTGTAAAAGGATGCCCTAAGGCTTAGCGACCTGCATGAAAGCAGGAGTAGGGGGTATAAATCGACATCACGACCATCTCAGGGTCCAAAAACTTGGTTCCAGCATCCCCCCATACTGCTTCGAGTGAGACTTCAGTTCGCGATCCACTGGATGATGCTGAAAGGGATAGTAGTGTAGGGATTTATTTGGCTGACTAACACTGAACCTGGGTCAGGGCCCACAAAACCAACAAATGGCTCCGTTTCTGGGACTGGAATCTACATAAGATATGTGTGATGTCGTATCACTAGAATCCAACTAAGAAAGAGATCGAAGACTGGTTAGATAGGAATATCCATGAATTCATGGCGCTGTAGAACAAAAACTCATGGCTGACAAAGGAACAGTGGCTAGACAGGTACCTATATATAGAAATCCATGAGATCTTTCTATGTTCCTTTCCAGTTGAGCTATACGAGTGGATCGTGAAGCTAACAGATAGCGAAGGAAGGTGGAGCCTTAACAGTCCTATTGTTTGGACCTTGGAGTTAGTACAAACACTGGAAACCTCTAAGGCTAAGATTGCTCGCATTGTTGATCATTAGCTTGATCGTATCATAGGAGGGTTTGTGATAGAATTCATGGTTGATACCTCAATACGTTACAATGAGGTAGAGCAGCACTTTTTCAAAGGTACGTGAGGTTAGTAATTGAGGTCTTTAAATACTAGGATTAAGATGTTATTGTGCAAAAAACAGGTTATGCAACTGCCTTGATGTTCAAATCTACCCGAAGTGGAAAGACTTATAAGAACGAAGGAAGAAAGGGTCCTCAATATAGCCCACTGATTTCACCTCCTTTGAGTGATGGAGAGGGAATAGTGTGGGATTCTTCGCGAAGTGCAGTTCAGTTGATAAAAGAAGGGTTCTCGCAACTACCACCTCCACCTACACCACCTCCATCACCACCATCTCTTGCAACTTTTCCCACACCATCACCACCTCCACCGCAACTCAACATGGCGAATTCAATGAAGCTGCCCTTGTTTAAGGGCTTGGGAAATGAGGACCCATACCAGTTATGGTTCATCATAAAATCTATATGGGAAGCTCAGGATGTCACATACAATCCCATGAAGAAGGTGACGTTGGTTAGTGCTTTGCAGGATCATGCGCTAACTTGGTACATCAAGTACTCTAATGATAACCCAAATGATGGGTTGGTAGAAATACAGACCACGCTGAATAAAGAGTTCAGTAAGCCTAAATCAGTGGTGCAGTCAATTATGGGATTCAAGGAAATCGTGATGAAACCAAGTGAGACACCTTGGGAATTATATCAGAGATTGAAGTGTAAAATCTGCAAAGCTAATATGAACTTAACATATGGACAACACCATGAGTGGTTCGTGGCTTCACTCTGCCTCACCTAAGGGTTGCGCTGTCACAACAAAAGATTACGACTTAGGAAGAGGCCTTGGAGATTGCAATAAGACTACATGAAACATCGATGAAAGATCCAAATCTGGGGGTTCAGTAGATCCATGCGTAGTTGCAAAATATTTACCTTGAAATGCAAAGTTTGAAGTAGGACAAAAGAGTTTGACCTGAGGCACACAAAGAGATATGGTTCCTGAAATGTAAAGGTCAGGGGCATGTGAAAGACCACTGCTGGTATTTACGAACTATATTGTAGGAGGAGGACCAATTCCTTTGAGTCCGGAAGCCCAAGCAAGACCAAGTGCGGGGCCTATGTTGTTGTGCGCTATATGCCAAGTAGTAAGGAAACATACGACTGATAATTGTCATTTGCTACAGAAGTTTGTACAAACACCGCAACCACTATTCTACAACTTTTGTAGGTTAGTAGGGCATGATGAGCATAATTTCTAAAGTTATGAATAGATTATGGACATAACACCCACCTATAGAGTTTAGGCAGAAACGCTGCCTCCTAACAAGAGCGTCGGGATGGCACAGATAGGCTTTCAGGGGCGCAGACGAGGCCAAAGCAAAGGAGGACCTAGAAGAGGTCAGGGGCAGCTGATTTGTTACAATTTTGGAGGCCTAGGACACCATGCTTGTGAATGCACTAACCCAACACGTCCATTGTGCAAATATTGTACTCAGTTTGATCATGAGATGGAGGATTGTCCTACACTGATAGCGAGGAAATGCGACAAAGGGGTGCTACCATCGCAACCGACTCAGAACCTACAGATTATGAGGGATGAGCCTCATGAAGAGGATCCAAATGTGAATATAATGCTCTGTAGTGGAATTGCAATGAGTAACGATAAGGGGAAATGAGCTAAAGACAACGCATGGGTTCGCAAAGCTCTAGAGTAGGAGGCTAAATTTGATTTGAAACACACATGCGAAACGTTCATGGAAGAAAAAAAGAACTTTGTCGAGGTCTCTACCTCAGGGGGCTGGGATAAACCTATCCAGGAAATGGACCCTTCTATGCTTACAACCTTTCTAGAGACCTGCATGAAGATGCTGCATGATAGCAAGGTTGTGAAGGGTTTATAGTAACTTATAAATAGATGTGCCAGAAACACTCCAGGTGAACCGCGCATGTTACGAAAGATTGGTCAGCATAAAGCAAGGAAAGGACATGAGATGAGACTTGTTATCACTCAATATTTTCCTTAAAAGTTATCAGAAGAAGGAAGCAACCGAGGTAACCAGAAACCAATCTTTTAGGGTTGGGCTCTAGCCAACCTAAGTCCAGAGAGGGCTCTCTCTTTATAATTTAGCTTTGTTTTATGGGTTTTTAGGATAGTTCTTAGTGTTAATGGGATTTTGGTTTTGATTTTAACGTTGGGTGGTGGAATTGTTGGATCATATGGATAGAGCTAGGTCTTCAAGCCATTGGTCTATGGAGTCAATGAATGGATAGAATAACTGGACTAGGTCATTAAAGGGAATGTTCACAGGGTAGGCTAGCAAAGCAAAATGCAAATCTTTAGGCCTAATGGGTGCAGTAATTCTAATCGGGGTGAAAGGGCACTTAAGAATCATTGGACCGAGATCAAAATGAAGAAGAAAGGATGATCATGAGAAAAGGGAAATTAAGAATCCTTTGGTATAGACCAGAGGAGAAACTACGAAAGCTAAGGAGAAGTTAAGAATTCCCTAGCTAAGATAGTTTAGGAGAAAACATTCAGAATGTAAAACAGTCAAGACAGAGTGCATTTAAGAAATTTCTAAAATATCATTCCATGCTATAAATTTAGATTTTAGAGATACAAATAAGATTATGGAAAAAACATAAGGAAAAACAACGTTGAACATGAGAGAATACTTATTTGTACTTCTCTTTGCACAAGAATCGTGTAAAATATCTTATCTTGATTCCTTGATCAAGTAAGCCAATCCAGTCATTGATACGATAGAATTTTGATTTGAGAGAAAACGTTTATAGAAATGTCTTGGAACCCACACTACATACTTCAAAACGTGAAGCATTTAAAAAAAAAAAATTACAAAATATCTCATAACAAATTGAGATTTAATGTAGGGAATAAAATATCTTCATGCATGAAGATAGAGACAAATGTAGAACTGCTTCTTGTTGTCCCTTTTATTGTGGTGTTGCTGGCCGTTTCTGTTGATTTTTTAGCCCTTTAAGCTGGTCAATAGTTGTGGTATTTCTCTACTAGAATCTTCTTTACTTTGATCTTTGTCTGATACTCTTTGACTCTGTTACTCTTTGACCTTGCTGATCTTTCTTTTACCCATTTCACCTAGCTGCCTTCAGATTTACTGTGGTAACTTTCTGATGTAAGACTTTTTCATAGTAAATCTGTCATTTTCTCCCACTATTTTGCCTCAAGCAATCTCACTTTCAACATTCTTCTGTAAATTTCATCTGCCTCTGTGTATTTTGCAAAATTTGGCTTGGTGAGAAACAAATGTTTCACCTCATGTTCAGGGAAAAATAGGTTGTCTAATGTATCATATAATAGTTTGCCTATTGGTAGGGCTTTAATAGCTGATGTACTTACCTATTCCTTTGCCAATCTTCTTAAGATATGTCCATAATTTAACTGGGTCATGAGTTTATTATTGATGACCATAGGACTGGGAAGTCCCTTGTCCCTCAAAATTTGAAATTTAGCCATAAACTTGTCAACGACGACCTGCATGTTGTGGCACTTCTCTTCTAAGTTGAGCATGAGGTTTCTTTTGGAAAGAACCTTTCTAATCTCTAGGATGGTTTTAGTCCTATCCTCTATGTCAAGCTCATGGAGCTCATATCAGTTCTTACTATTTAGGAGGTGGATGAGTTTATTTGCATCCTCAGGTTTGTCTCCTAATTCTTCCCTTACTTTTTGGATGGCTTCAGTGGCTATGTTCACCAATTCTATTTGCTCAAATATAACTTGGATTGATGGCCAAATATCATTGACAGAGTGAATGATATTGGCCCAAAGCATCTCTTTAGTCTATCTTAGTGGCTTCTGTAGTGTCAAATCTTTCTCGAGGACTTTGATTTTCTCACCATTCTTTGGGCTTTCTGTGTTTCTTCTCTTTACTGAATTCGGGCAAGTTTGCAACCAATTTCCAAAATTTCCACTTTCTCCTTTATCTTTTGAGCTCTATAGCCTAGGTGGACATCTCCTCCATTTCTTTTACTAGTTTTGCTGCTTTCTCAGTTGATCTACCTGTTGTTGTAGTGGACTCAGTTGTAATTGGCAGTGCTGTGGGAGGTGGAGCTGTAGGTGCCAATGATGTTGCCATTGTGGAAGGAACTGTTGTTGACACTATGGGGACGACATTTTGGAAGTTTTGGCCAAGTAACTTTGCTTCGATTGAATAAAAGTGACCAACTCATTCTCTGTCTCCTTGAGTTGATCATTTAGCTTCAAGACCAAGTCCATGAGCTCTTCATGTCCTTGCTGTCCCTCCAGGACATCCTTTGTCTGAGGATGATGTAGCTGGGGTGTCTTCAGCTACTTCTTGAGTGTAGCAATATCATCATTTTTCTTTTTTATTAGATGTTTTGTGGCCTTTACATCTTTGGGATCGTGTCCCAACTCTATTACTAAGTCTTCTAAGGATTTGATTCTAGTATATTTGGCCTATGAGGAGGAATTTTCCAACTGGAACTGTGTTGATATATTGTTAAGAGATTTTTGCAATTGGTGGGAAACAATGGATTTCCCTATTAAGGTGGAGTATATCATCTCCCCTGTTCGCTTGTGTAGCTCAATTTGGTCAATGGGATGAATATCCCTTACCAGTACTTCAAAATCTACCCTTTTAAAATCCGTTATTGTCCTTGGCTACTGAGTGGTTGGCTTGATGAAGGTCATCTGCATTTTCCCCTCTTTGATATCAAAGGCTGACATAAGCCTTGTTTGATTGGTAGGGGTCATACTCAGATACTGTGCATTGGTTTGGGCTTTCAGCCACTCATTTCTAACCTTCATTTCTTTGTATCTCTCCTTAATATCTTGGTTTTTATCTGTTGGAATTCTGAAAGGGGATACCTCAACACTTTGTTGCCTTTCCAACATCTGAGTACATGATGTGGAAGGTTCTAGGATGCCTACAGATGGAGTGGTAAGCCTTCTCCTATCTCTTTCTGTGCTTGTAACCTCAGTTGTCTCCTCTATATATTCCTGTTCAGAACATGATTCACTATTTGTCTCTTAGCTTGGCTTGTCTCCCCATGGGCTTGTGATGTTTTTCTTTCTGAAGTAGTGGCCCCTTCCCTGTTTCTCTTGAGGCTTTTCTCCTCATTTAGAGGAGTCTATAGAACTGGAGGGGTACTCATGGTGGTTTTTGGTTTATATGATTTCTTTTGTATGTTTGTTTGATTTGGAACCTCTGACAGGTCTAGTACTCCTGATCCTTCTGGTACTTGTGATTCTTCTAGCAGTTGTAGGAAATAACGCTCATCAAGCTGTTTCTTTAGGTCAATGAGCACATTCTCAATGTCTACTTTGGTGCTGTCCTAATCTACTAAGGTCCCTTCTACCCATTCTTATTGGTTTGCAAAGGCTTCAATTTTAGGAATGGGGTGATGAATGAAAGGTCCTAGCTTGAGCTTTTGTCTCTTCTTGGTTATGAATTCCAAAGGGTCATATATCCAAGTAAAACTTCTTTGGAATTTCATGCTTTCTAATATCACATTAGCTTCATGGCCTACTTGATTCCCCTGGTATGTCTGATTGGTCTGGCCTGCTTGATTCCCCTGGCACCTGCAGGAAAGAACCTTCATCAAGTTGTTTCTCTAGGTCAATGATCGCACTCTCAATGTCTACTTTGGTGCTGTCCTGATCTACTAAGGCCCCTTCTACCCATTTTGATTGGTTTGCAAAGGCTTCAATTTCAGGAACGGGGTGATGAATGAAAGGTCCTAGCTTAGCCTTTTGTCTCTTCTTGGTTATGAATTCCAAAGGGTCATATCTCTAGGTAAAACTTCCTTGGAATTTCATGCTCTGCAATAGTAAATCTTCTTCTCGGCCTGCTTCCCTAGAGTTACATATGAAGGGACCTAATTGGTCTTTGATTTTGAAGTTGGCCTTCTTCTTCGCATTAACAAAATTTGTTTCATCTGCAACTATAATATGCCTATAATACTCTAGAGCAAATAACCTCATTGGGAGGTATTTTGGGAGCTTGTATGGTGCTAGCATGCAACCATAGATTCTAATTTCGGTATGGTTTTGGTACAAGTACCAATCACCTACATTGGACTATTTTGAGAGTTGTAGAATCCTCTTTATGCCTAAACTGATTCTTGGAGGAGGGCTTCCTATCAACATTGTCACAATTGGATGTACAAATAGGTTTATGAAGTTTGCATATGAATATGAGGAGTGATATTTATGGATCAATGGAGTCCAGAAAATTACTAATCTAGGGTGGCCTTTTGTGTCAATCTTCTGGAGAGTAAAGTGGAACTTATCTTCTTGGTAGTATAGAAAAAGGTGATACAAAACAAAGGAGTACTTAAAAAATCTCTCATTGCTCATTCTAAGGAATTGCTTATGCATCCTATTGGCTACAAACTTGGCATAATCATAGATGACAGCAGGAGGATGTCCTAGAGTGAAGGTGGACATGAAATCCAAGATTATTTCATCTATATACTCATTGGTGGTATAACCTAGGACACTAGATATCATTGTTACAATGTCTTGACCAAATGGGGAAAATGTGGTAGCCACATATGGAGGAGGATCTCTTGGGATATGCTTTTCCTCCCTGATGAAGGTTTGGAACATCTCAGCAAGTTTCATAGTGGTAAGCTTGGGGAATTGGTCTAATAGGTTTCCAATTGAAAGAGGGGTTAGGTTTTTCCCTGGTTGAAGTTGCAACGTCTCATTGATAGATTCAACAGTGATGGTGAAAAGTATGGTCTGGTTAGGGGACATCACTGCTCTTTGAATGGGGATATAATTTGTATGGTAGTATTGGACAATTTCTGGGAAAATGTGAACTTCAGGGTTGGACTCCCAAAGATCAATTTTATCAGCATGGTTCAGGTATTGGTCTTTGTATTGGAAGTATAGTTGGAGTGGGCATTCTAGGACAAAGGTGTCCTTTAACTGAAAATCCTTATCGGCTAGGGGGAGGTGATATAGATCCAGATGAGGAGTGGAAATAGGTCTATCATCCATGGAAATTGGGGTGGTCATTCTCAGTTCTTGTGGATTTGAGTGTGGAGGAGGCGATTTTGAGTCTTTTAGGGAAATGGTGATTCAGTATAGAGTAGGCTTAAGTTTCATGAGTTTATTTAATTAATTTTTTAGTTTAACTAAGAAAGCTCAGTAACTGGTTCTGAAATTGATAGGTTTTCTAGTGAATTATGGCTTACACACCTAATTTAAGGAAAACTAGCTCTAAACTGAGCGGCTGGAAACTCCGAATGGTCGAAAATTCTCTGTGTAGGCTGGAAAGTGAACTAGGTGCTTTGTGGTGTCTTTAGGGTGCAATTGGATGTAGGTTGACAACTTCGACGTTCGCTGGTGTGTGCATGGAGGTTTATAGTTGAAGAAACAATAAAAACAAATGATTTGAGGCTTTTTGGCTTTATGCGCGAAAGTCAATTGTGGCGGGTACATGTAGACAGTGGTAATTTTGTTGTGTAGCGGGGTGAACAGTAACCATTTTTTCGCGTAGTGGGTGGGCGCTAAATGGTTTCCATCACACCTCTTTTGGGTGCTCGGTGGTATTGGGGGGACGTCGCCCGATTCCATACATTGAACAACATGTAGCATCGAGGGCCTGACGGAAAACAACTTTATCTGGCGGGTCGGGTCCACCCGATATGGATAAGGGTTGTCGGATGTGAAGGAAGATGATCACATAGTCATCGGGCAGGGAAGCTGCATGGAGGCTAACAAGGGGGCCCGATAAGTGATTAAGTGTGGCGATATTTGGGTTAATGACGAATTAAGGCGGGGTTAAGGCGTCGGGGTCATTAGCGGAGGGATTAATTGGTTTTATGCCTAACTTAATCGCAAATCGATTAGTTAGTGGGTTTTCGAGCTTTGGGTGAAATTATAGTTTATATTTAACCTAAGGGTAGGGTTAATTTATATGTATGAGTTAAATATATATGGGGAAATGGGTTTTTATTGGGATCTAATAAATAAAATTAGTAATTAAAAAATTGGCAGAAAGGGGACACCACACACTAAGTAAATGGTCTTTCACGTTTTAATTATTTTCCAATATTAACATAAATACTTAGGATAAGGTGTTTTGGTGGGTTTTTTGGGAAAATGGGGTTTTACATGGGGGTGATTTCTTTTCCTAGGTAAATAGTGTTTAACCTTAGAAAAAGGGGTTTTATTAGGGAAATGAGGGGAAATGAAGGGGGATGAATGAAGCAAAGTGGAGGATGAATTTTTATGAGGGGGTTTTAGTACTTATCGCCTATAAGTCATTGAGCCGAGGGTCTGGTCCCTCCAAAATTTAGAGAAATGCTCTGAGCCTCTTTGACATAAAGATTTTGATACTTTGAACTTTATTTGTGGGAAATTAGTAAAGTGAAAGGATGAAATGGATGGGGGAAGTTAATTAATTGAATTTGCAAACCTTATTCACACTTAATTTGCCACTCACATCTAGAACTTTTATGATGAGAATGATAAATATGCATTTTGTCTAAGCAATCATCATAACTTCTGCAACCTTTCTTCTACTTACCCATCTAGTCATCCTACCATTTTTACTTCTCTTTATTAGGGTTCATTTGAGCTAGAAAACCCTTATCAAACATCTTTATTTTCTTTACAATAGTAAACTAACTAAATCTAACCTTCTTACATCCAAGGGCTAAGATTAAACCATTGAGCTCCTTTTATTTACTCTACCTATCTACTTATTTGACAAGGTTAAATTGTTGGCTAGATTTTTATTCTCTATCTATCAACGTGAAATTTAAAGCATGGCATAATCAAGATTAAATAGTTTGATTGCCATGGATTGTGGCATGAATAACAAGCTACACACAATCATTATTATGCATAAAAGTAAATAGTAGTGGCATTTTACTTGCACACCTTCGTGGTCTTTTGTTTTTGGGGTTCATATTTTTCACTTTTTTTGACATTTTCTTATTCTTTTTGTGATTTGATTTTTCTTTTAGGACATACGCTCTTTACATTTTTTGATTTTTTGAATATGGAAAACATTTGCAGAAAGAAAAGGTATGTACATATGACAAGGTTTAATCTCATTCATTCAAAAATTATGACTCCTATTGGTATACGAACCTAACAGTGACTCCACTTGGGGATGGCATTTCTTGGTGAAATGTAAAGAACTTTGTAGACCAATGACCTTCTAAATTGCTATGTTACCTTGCAACTTTTCCTTTTCATGTTTCTGCATTATTATTATTATTTATGATAGTAATTTTTCAAAGGTTAGGGCCTTCTCTTCGGGCTTCAACTTTAAAAATCACCATCCAATCAACTGTAGACTCTTGAAAGTAAAGTATATACAAGTGATAAGTGAAATTAATAGCTAGGTTCAATATAGTGCTTAAGCATTCGACCATTTGCTGGTCCTCCTTCTTCTTCTATTCCATCCATTTCTTTTAAGAAAAAGGCATTGTTACCTGTGAAAGCATAAATTGTATATGGGACTTTCCATAGGAAATCAAATTTCCCTTATTTACCTTTGTCTTCTCTCCTTGAATCCCATTTTAGAACTGTGTACCCTAGGTAAAAATCTTCAGCTTTAGTCCTTTTATCAAAATTCTTCTTGATCGTTTCTTGCACAACCTGAGATCGAATGTACACTTCTTCCCTGGTTTGCTACAAAATAATTGTTTGGTTGATTCTTCTTTGGATATCATTTGGTTCAACCTGCAACTCTTGGAGTAGTTTCATCACTAGTGTTCCCAAGGAAGATGGGAAAACAACTTCCATTCCATAGACTAATTGATAGGGAGAAGTACCAATTTATTTCTTTGTTGTTAGCATGTCAACCCATAAGGCATTTACTAGGTTTTTGTTCCATGTTTTCTTGTTATCCTCTAATAGTTTTTTTGATGATATTTACTAGAATTTTGTTTGAGGACTTTGCTAGTCCATTTCCTTGAGGGTAATAAGCCATGGAATGGCCCGAGGTTATATGATACTTATTACAAAAATCAATAATTCTTCTAGATTTGAAAGATGCTGCATTATCAGTGATGATTTTGGTTGGACACCCAAATCTTGATAAGATGTTGGCCTCAAGGAAGGTTGTTATAACAGTGTCAATGGCTTGCCTTGATGGTATGGCTTCTATCCATTTAGTGAAATAGTTTGTAGCAGTGGGGATCCATCTGTGTTGGGAAAAGGAGGGTCGGTGGATTCACCAATGAAGTCTAGACCCCATTTTTGAAAAGGTGCTTCAGCAGAGATTGGTTTTAGGGGCAGGGATAAAAGCTTTTTCTTTCCTTCAAAAATTTGACATTTATGACAGGAGGTTACAAATTTCTTTACATCAGAAAACAAAGTAGGGCAATAGAAACTAGCTCTAATAATCTTGTCAGCAGTGGGTTTTCAGTAAAGATGTCCCCCACAATCACCTACATGAAACTGTTGTAACACCTTGTCAGATTCTTCTTTCAATAAATAGTTAAGAAGGACACCTTCATGATTCTTGCAAAACAAAGCATTGTAAATTATGCAAAATTTTAAGGATTTCATTTTTAAAAATTTGCTTTTGGTCCTGGATAATTGAGTAGGAGCTTGTAGATTTTGTAAAACATATATGATGTCAGCATACCATGGTGATTCAATAAAGGCCTGGCTGATTGGTGGAGTCGCCATCTCCTCTTCATTATCCATTTCTGCAATTAAATTAATATCTAAGGCCTGATAGTTCGATTCAACCATGAGCTTGGCTAAACCTTGGCCTTTAATTAACTTTGTTGGTTTGATTTCTAGATAATATTCCAATATTGTAGCAATCCATTTCCCTCTCTTCCCATATGGACCTTCCTAAGTCAGGATGTCCTTGACTACTGAATTGCGGAAATATGCTATTATATGAGAATATAGAATGTAAACTCTGAAATCTTTGGTATCTTTGACCAAAGCAAAGGCTTGTTTTTCCATTATGTTGTATTTTAGGGGGGCATCTCTCAGGGATTTGCTAAAAAAGGCAAGAGATTGTTCATAAACCTGATCATTCTTCTGCAGTATGACTGCATCAATTGTGTGTTCTGAGGCAAAGGAAAATATAATGAAAGCTCTATCAAACTTTGGACTGATCAAAACTAATGTTTTTGTTAAGGGTAGCTTAATATCTTCAAAGGATTTCTTAGCCTCAATTGTCCATTTTATGGTCGGACATTTTTTCAACATATTGTTTAATGATCTAATTAATTATGCTAAGTAAGAAATAAATCTCCCAAGAAAGTTAATTTTTCCTAAGAAGGATTGTAATTCCCTAATGCTCCTAGGGGGTTGTATCTATAAGATGGCTTCTATTCTTGCAGGATCTATTTGGATAATATATTTTGAGATTATGTGCCCTAGTAGCTTTCCCTCTTCTAACCCAAATAAGGATTTTTTGGGATTTAAAGAAATTCCATAGTTCCTGTATTTAATGAAAACCATCCTTAGATGATCTAAGTGTTGATTAAAAGATTTTGAGAATACAGTGATGTCATCTAAATATATTACTAGGAAGTCATGAATTTCCTAGGAAAAAGCTATATCCATGGCCCTTTGTAAAGTGGCCCCTCCATTCATCAATCCAAAAGGCATCTTCACATACATGAATGTGCCCTAAGGAGTAGTGAACGCAGTTTTGGCCTGATCATCTGGGTGAACTAAAATCTAATTGTAACCAGAAAACCCATCCAATAATGAGATTCTGGTTGACCCAACTACCCTTTGCAAGATATGATCCGTTTTAGGGAGAGGGTAGTTGTCTTTGAGTGAAACTTTATTAAGAATTTTGAGATCAACACAAAGTCTAATTTCACCAATTTTCTTCCTTGTTGGCACTAAATTTGAAACCCAATCAGAGAATCTGATCGGTGCTGTTATCTTCACCTCATACATCCTTCGGATTTCCTTTTCAATAGAAG
This sequence comes from Pinus taeda, assembly GCA_000404065.3. NCBI lineage: Eukaryota > Viridiplantae > Streptophyta > Pinopsida > Pinales > Pinaceae > Pinus > Pinus taeda. The sequence goes on along the minus strand of APFE030674601.1, from coordinate 221,431 downwards.
GAAATAGGATGAGATTAATCCTCCTAAGCTTTTGTTTGAAAGGTTTCTGGTTTTCTTTTATGGGGATGGTGTGTTATATGATGCTGGTGTCATAGGACTTGAGGTCCTCATAACTCCAAGCAAAGACATCTTGGAATTCCTTTAATAGTTCAAGGTATTTCACTTTTTCGGTAGGAGGTAATGACTTTGAGAGTTTGATTAATTTTGGATTTACTCTAGTGCCTATATTACATTCCTCAATATCAAATTTTAAGGGTTCCATCTTTGGTTTTCTAGGGACATCATTTGAGTCAAACAAGTCTTCCAAAGGGGTTAATCCTTTGGGTAAAAAGTTTTCTTTGAGATTAATGACTTCAGATTCCTCATCCATTGTTTCATTGACCTCAACTTGATTTAGGTTTTATACATCTGATTTTTCAAATTTAGTGGGGTGAAATCTATCTATCTTTTCATTTTCTATTTCATTAATTTCTATTTCATATTTAAAATCAGGATCTAATGTTATATCAGTATCTAAATTACTATTTAAAAAATCTTCTTCTAAGGTTAAAAAATTGTTTATTTGTTGGTAGTTATCAAACACTTTCCAGTTTTTCAAGTTATCTGGGATAGCAGGTCTGTGCCTGATCTCAGCAGTGTATTGATGGTTAGGTTGAAAAGGTAACTTACAATTGCTGGCAAACATTGCTAAACTATGGGCCTGCATATTATGTTTCCGTGGGATGACTGCAAGCTCAGATTCTAGGAAAGTATTAATTTTTTCTACAATTGTTCCTCTATAAAAACTTAACTTAGGATCTTTGGTCATATATACAACATTAATTTGTTTTATAACCAACTCAGAGTCTCCCAAGAAAGAAACTCTTTTGGCTCCTAAATTCCTAACTAGTTTGAGACCTAAAATGAGGGCTTCATACTCAGCTGTGTTGTTAGTGCATTTGAAATTCAATCTGTAAGCATGGCCCTCTGAGTGATCATACTCCAGAATGTATATCAACACTCCTGCTCCTGCTCCTAACTTATTCACTAATCCATCAAATTCAAGGTGCCATAATATCTCATGTTTGCAATTTTCACTATCTGGGGGAACAAAATTTTCTTTGTTTGAGGTGTTTTGATCATTCTTTTCATTGGAAAGCTCTTGAGTTTGGAAAATTTCATTTTTAGTTTTAACTGCAATTTCTTTTGGTTTTGAAACAATGCTATTTGAAGTAGTTTTTTGTGTTTGTTCAACATTATACAAAATAAAAGAATCAATGTCAGAATGCATGGAGTAGATAGGGAAGTTTTGAGGCCTATCCTGGCTACTTACTACATATTTGATTATTGTTTCTCTGTACAACATTTTAGGTTGTCTAAAAACTGAGATTGTGGCATATGACATGTCAAGTTGTAAAGATCCTTGTAGTTTAGCTCCCCATGATCTAGACAATAACATGCCATATTTAGGTGGGATGTTAACGACTACTATATCCATGAGAATGCTCTTAGCAGGATATTGTACTAAGGTAACACATAGGTATTTGATTAGCCCTAAACACTTTACTTGACTTGAGTCAAATGAAAATAAGTCCTTGTAAGGTCTTGTTATTTCTAAGTTTAATTTTTCCATAACTAATTTGGGCATTAAATTGTGTGAGGCCCAAGAATCTAACATTGCATTATGTAAGATTTTATCATGAATGCTAAGGCTAATATAAAAGGGTGGTATCCGTCCTTCTAGTGGTTTTGATTAACATCAAGACCAAATATAAGCTCAGGATGATCATCAAACAAGTTGACAGAATCTTCATTCCCAACAATGTTTAAGGTTTGGCTTATTTTGGAATTATAGGTTTCACTTTTAATTAGCTTTGTTAAGGGAACTTAAATTTTTAGTTTAGCTACCTCTACTCCCAAATTGAAAGGAAAAGGGGTTTTTTCTGTTTGAGTGCTTGGAATTTTCGTAGCAGGAGTTGGATTAGGTTGCTCATATTTTTCTATATTTAAGGTCTTTTTATGTGGATTTTCTAATATGGTGCTTGGAGATATTTCCATTGTCTCCTTGGAGGGGACTGGAGTGGATGGTTGATCATCAGGGGGTTGGTCATGGGATATATGTACAATGGTGGGGCCTGCAGGGTTTTGATTTGGTCTAGGGAGGATTTGGAGAGTTTTAGTAACTGGAGCTGCTTTGATTTTCCTGGGTTGATCTGGGATTGTTTTCTTGGTTTGGTCAGGAGTATCAGTATTCTATTTACTCCTCAAGTTGTATTGTTTGTGTACTTCAAACATGGAAGAATCATATCCTTGTTTATAATTAAATGATTCTCCAGATTAGGTCTACAATTACTGTAGCATATACAGTTCCTGCTCATCTTGGGTCAAGAAGATAGTTTCCTCACCATCTAATCCCAACAAGTTAATGTGTGTGTCTTGTTTAGGGTCATCTGAATGGGATGTTTCAGCATAGTTTTCTTAAAAGGGAGGCCTAATATTCTGGTCAGGTCCATTATTTCCAGTGTTTTGATTTTGATTCTTTCTAAAGTTTGGGTTTCTCACTGGTGGTGCCTGTTGATTATCCCATTGAGGATTCCTCTCAATGTTCTCTATCCTATCCGTCAGTTTTTCCATACCCCTAGTTAGGACATCTATTTTAAGGTCAGAGGGTGAGGCTTCATCTTTGGCAGATCCTCTTGTTTCATTCCTAACCTTAGCTACTTTTGCTAGCAAATTGGCTTCTACACTAACTGCTAAACAATGTATGTCTTCTAAAGTTGGGGGATTTCTCTCTCTAAGTTGGAATGCCATTTCAGTATCAAACCCATCAGGAAATTTTATTAATGCTAAATCATGTGGGGGTCTAAGATTTACTGGTATTACATTGTATATATTGTTAAATCTGGTGCAATAATCTTGGACTGTTTCATTTGGTCCTCTTTTAATATTTTCGTACTCTGAAAGGATCTACAAAGGGTTATTTTTCTTTTCCCACCCATTTAAAAATTGATGATAAAATATATCTAGATTATCTATGATATTAGCAAGTAATGCTTTAAACCATTTCCTAACATCACCAGCTAGAGTCGGAGAAAAGTCTCATTTGAACATCCTCAATATCAATTTCATGCAATTCAAAGTAATATGTCATTTTGTTTACATGATGTTGTGTTGTATAAGGTCATATGCCATCAAATTAGACAATTTTTTTTGGTAGTCTTGTGGCATGGCACCCAGTGGGGCAAGTAACACAAGAGGAGCATATCTATTTGCCATGGCTCTAAGTTGGGCAGGGCTAAGAAGTGGGGATGGGGTACTAGGAGATGATACAGTAGTTCATGGAGAACTAGGAGTAATAGGTGATTGATGGGTAATGGTAGGTTGGTAGGGAAGTGAAGGTACAAATGGGGGTGAGGAATGAACTTCATAGGTGGAAGTGAATAATGATGAGCTAAGGGTAGTGGACACTAGTTTAGAAAGCTCGGGGATCTTAGCAGCAGTAAGGGATGATTGAGGGGAATTTAGAATATACTCATCAATTGACTGGTTTGCCTTTTGGACTTCAAGATCTGCAATAAACTCTGGATCTAGAACTATGCCATCAAGTGCACTTTCAGACTTGGTTCTAAATAGGAAAAGGTCAAATGAATCATCAAAGGGGAGGTCTTCTAAAAACAACCACTCATTAGGGCATGAATCTGCTTTGATTGAAGGTGTTGGAATGACTAAACTTTCTTGTCTTTTGGATCTTCTCGAAATCAGGTTGGGATTATCCACTATTGGGGCAAGGTTTGGATCTGGATTAGCCCTAGGATAGTGAGTTCTCCTTGAAGCCAAAATTTCAAGCTTTTCTAATTACTTTATTTTTGTGGAATTTTGTAAATAACTTATAATAAACCCTTCAAGAGGCTTGAAACAAATATTTGAAAATTTCTCAAAGGTTTATTAAGACTGAGGATTTGAGTCCCCAGTATGGTCACCACTATGTTAGCACTTGGTATTTTCCTTAGAAGCTGCCATAAGAAGGAAGCAACCGAGGTAACCACAAACCAATCTTTTAGGCTTAGGCTCTAGCCAACCTATGTCCAGAGAGGGCTCTCTCTTTATAATTTGGCTTTGTTTTATGGGATTTTAGGCTAGTTCTTAGTGTTCATGGGGTTATGGTTTTGATTTTAATGTTGGGTGGTGGAATTCTTGGAGAAAATGGAGAGAACTAGGTCTTCAAGCCATTGGGCTATGGAGTCAATGATTAGATAGCATGATTGGACCATGTCATTAAAGGGAATGTTCACAGGGAAGGCTAGCAAAGCAAAATGCAAATATTTAGGCCTAATGGGTGAATTAATTCTAACCAGGGTGAAAGGGCACTTAAGAATCCTTGGATCGAGATCAGAATGAAGAACAAAGGATGATCATGAGAAAAGGGCAATTAAGAATCCTTTGCTATAGACCAGAGGAGAAACTACGAAAGCTAAGGAGCAGTTAAGAATTCCCTAGCTAAGATAGTTTAGGAGAAAACATTCAGAATGTAAAACAATCGAGACAAAGTGCATTTAAGCAATTTCTAAAATATCATTCCATGTTATAAATTTAGATTTTAGAGATACAAAAAAGATTATGGAATAAAAATAAGGAAAAAAAACATTGAACATGAGAGAATGCTTATTTGTACTTCGATTTACACAAGGGTCCTGTAAAATATTTGATCTTTATTCCTTGATCCAACAAGCCAATCTAGTCATTGATACAATAGAATTTTGAATTGAGAGAAAAAGTCTATAGAAATGTCTTGGAATCCACACTGCATACTTCGAAATGTGAAGTATTTACACAAAAAGTAATTCCAAAATATCTCATAACAATTTGAGATTTAATCTAGGGAATAGAATATATTCATGCATGAAGATAGAGATAGATGTAGAACTACTTCTTGCTATCCCTTTTATTGTGGTTTTGCTGGCTATTTCTGTTGAGTTTTGAGCCCTTTAAGATGGCTAATAGTTGTGGTATTTCTATGCTGGAATCTTCTTTACTTTGATCTTTCATTGATACTCTTTGACCTTGTTGATCTGTCTTTTACCTATTTCACCTGGCTACCTTCAGATTTACTGTGGTAACTTTTTGAGGTAAACATTTTTGATAGTAAATCTGCCATTTTCTCCCACCATTCCACCTCAGGGAATCTCACTTTCAACATTCTTCTGTAAATTTCATATGCCTATGTGTATTTTGCAAAATTGGGCTTGGTGAGAAACAAATGTTTCACCTCATGTTCTAGGAAAAGCAGGTTCTCCAATGTATCATATAATACTTTTCCTGTTGGCAGGGCTTTAATAGCTTATGTACTTGCATGTTCCTTTTCCAATCTTCTTAACCTATCTCCATAATCTAACTCGGTCATGAGTTTATTATTGATGATGATAGGACTGGGAAGACACTTGTCCCTCAAAATTTGAAATTTAACCATAAACCTATCAATGACTACCTGCATGTTGTGGCACTTCTCTTCTAAGTTGAGCATGAGGTTTCTTTTGGAAAGAACCTTTCTAATCTCTAGGATGGCTTCAATCCTATCCTCTATGTCGAGCTCATGGAGCTCATATTAGTTCTTACTTTTTAGGAGGTGGATGAGTCGATTTGGATCCCCATGTTTGTCTCCTAATTATTCCCTTACTTTCTAGATGGCTTCAGTGGTTATCTTCACTAATCCTGTTTGCTCAAATATAACTTGGATTAGTGGCCAAATATCATTGACAAAGTCAGTGATATTGGCCCATAGCATTTCTTTAGTTTGTCCTAGTGGCTTCGGCAGTGTCAAATCCTTCTCGAGGACTTTGATTTTCTCACCCATTCTTTGGGATTTCTGTACTTCTTCTATTTGGTGAATTTGGGCAAGTTTGCAACTAGTTTCCAAACATGCCACTTTCTCCTTTAATATTTTGAGATCTATAGCCTGGATGTACATCTCCTCCATGGATTTTACTAATTCTACTGCTTTCTTAGTTGAGGTACTCTTTGTTGTAGTGGACTCAATTGTAATTGACAGTGCTGTGGAAGGTGGAGCTGTAGGTGCCAATGATGCTGCCATTGTGGAAGGAACTGTTGTTGACACTGTGGGGATGACAGTTTTGGAAGTTGTGGCTACGTAACTTTGCTTCGATTGAATTAAAATGTCCAAATCCTTCTCTATCTCCTTGAGTTGATCATTTAGCTTCAAGACCAAGTCCATGAGCTCTTCATGTCCTTGTTGTGCCTCCAAGACTTCCTTTGTTTGAGGATCATGCAACTGGGGTATCTTCAACTACTTCTTGAGTGCAGAAATATCATCATTTTTCTTTTTTATTAGTTGTTTTGTGGCCTTTACATCTTTGGGATTATGTCCCAACTCTATGACTAAGTCTTCTAAGGACTTGATTCTAGTATCTTTGGCCTGTGAGGAGGCCTTCTCCAACTAGAACTGTGTTGATATATTGTTAAGAGATTTTTGCAGTTGGTGGGCAACATGGCTTTCCCTGTTAAGGTGGAGTATATCATATCCACTGTTTGCTTTTGTAGCTCAATCTGGTCAATGGAATGAATATCCCTTGCCAATACTTCAAAATCCACCCTTTTAAAATCTGTTATTGTCCTTGGCTGCTGAGTGGTTGGCTTGATGAAGGTCATCTGCATTTTCCCCTCTTTGACATCAAAGGCTGACATAAGCCTTGTTTGACTAGTATGGGTCATCTTCAGATACTGCGCATAGGTTTGGGCTTTCAACATCCCATTTCTAGCCTTTATTTCTTTGTATCTCTCCTTAATATCTTGGTCTTTATCTGTTGGCATTCTGAAAGAGGATACCTCAACACTTTGCTGCCTTTCCACCATTTGAGTGTGTGACGTGGAAGGTTCTAGGATGCCTCCACGTGGAGTGGCAAGCCTGCTCCTATCTCTTTTTGTGCTTGTAACCTGAGCTGTCTCCTCTGTATATTCCTGTTCAGAGACATGATTCACTCTTTGTCTCTTAGCCTGGCTTGTCTCTGCAATGGCTTGTGATGTTTCTCTTTATGAAGTAGTGGCCCCTTCCCTGTTTCTCTTAAGGCTTTTCTCCTCATTTAGAGGAGTCTGTAGAACTGGAGGGGTACTCATGGTGGTTTATGGTTTATCTGATTTCTCTGGTATGTCTATTTGATCTGGAACCTTTGACAGGTCTGGTACTTCTAATCCTTCTGGTACCTATGATTCTTCCAGCACCTCTAGGAAAGAACACTCATCAAGCTGTTTCTCTAGATCAATGAGCGCAATCTCAATGTCTACTTTGGTGCTGTCTTGATCTACTAAGGTCCCTTCTACCCATTCTAATTAGTTTGCAAAGGCTTCAATTTCAGGAATGGAGTGATGAATGAAAGGTCCTAGCTTGACCTTTTGTCTCTTCTTGGTTATGAATTCCAAAGGGTTATATCTCCAAGTAAAACTTCTTTGGAATTTCATGCTTTATAATATCACGTTAGCTTCATGGCCTACTTGATTCCCCTGGTATGTCTGATTGGTCTGGCTTTCTTGATTCCCCTGGCCCCTACATCAAATAACCTTCATCAAGTTGTTTCTCTAGGTCAATGAGTGCATTCTCAATGTCTACTTTGGTGCCCTCCTAATTTACTAAGGTCCCTTCTACCCATTCTGATTGGTTTGCAAAGGCTTCAATTTCAAGAATGGGGTGATGAATGAAAGGTCTAGCTTGACCTTTTGTCTCTTCTTGGTTATGAATTCCAAAGGGTCATATCTCCAGGTACAACTTCTTTGGAATTTCATGCTCTACAATATTAAATCTGCTTCTCGGCCTACTTCCCTAGAGTTACATATGAAGGGGCCTAATTGGTCTTTGATTTTGAAGTTGGCCTTCTTCTTGGCATTAACAAAATTTGTTTCATCTGCAATTATAATATGCTTGTAATACTCTAGAGCAAATAATCTCACTGGGAGGTGTTTGGGGAACTTGTACGGTGCTAGAATGCAACCATAGATTCTGATTTCGGTATGGTTTTGGTACAAGTACCAATCACCTACTTTGAACTGCTTTGAGAGTTGCAGGACCCTCTTTATGCCTGAACTAATTATTGGAGGAGGGCTTTCTATTAGCATTGTCACAATTGGATGTACAAATAGGTCTATGAAGTCTGCATATGAATATGGGGAGTGATATTTATGGATCAATGGAGTCCAGAAAATTACTGATCTAGGGTGACCTTTTGTGTCAAGATTCTGGAAAGTAAAAGGGAACTTATTTGCTTGGTAGTATAGAAAATGGTTATACAAAATAGAGGAGTACTTAAAAACTCTCTCATTACTCATTCTAAGGAACTGGTCATGCATCATATCAGCTACAAACTTGGCATAATCATAGATGACAATTGGATGATGTCCTTGAGTGAAGATGGACATGAAAGCCAGGATGATTTCATCTATATACTTACTGGTGGTATAACCTAGGACGCTAGATATCATTGTTACAATGTCCTAACCAAATGGGGAAAATATGGTAGCCACATATGGAGGAGGATCTCTTGGGATATGCTTTTCCTCCCTGATGAAGGTTTGGAACATCTCAGCAAGTTTTGCAGTGGTAAGCTTGGGGAATTGGTATAATAGGTTTCCAATTGGAAGAGGGGTTAGGTTTTGCCTTGGTTGAAGTTGCTGCATCTCATTGATAGATTCAACAGTGATGGTGAAAAGTATGGTCTCGTTAGGGGAGATCATTGCTCTTTGACTAGGGATATAATTTGCATGGCAGTAATGGACAATTTCTGGGAAAATGTGAACTTCAAGGAATTGGTACTTGGGCAAATTGGACTCCCAAAGACCAATTTTATCAGCATGGTTCAGGTATTGGTATCTGTATTAGCAGTATAGTTTGAGCGGGGATTCTAGGACAGAGGTGTCCTTTATCTGAAAATCCTTATCAACCAGAGGGAGGTGGTCTAGGTCCATATGAGGAGTGGAAATAGGTCTAAAATCCATGGAAATTGGGGCAGCCATGCTCAGTTCTTGTCGATTTGAGCATGGAGGAGGTTATTTTGAGTATTTTAGGGAAATGGTGGTTCAGTATAGAGTAGGCTTAAGTTCGTTGAGTTTATTTAAGAAAACCCAGTAACTAGTTCTGAAATTGATAGGTTTTCCAGTGAATTATGGCTTAAATACCTGGAATTTAAGGAAAACTAGCTCTGAACCGAGCGGTTGGAAATTGCGAACGATTGAAAATGATCTGTGTAGGCTGGAAAGTGAACTGGGTGCTTTGTGGTGTCTTTAGGGTGCAATTGGATGTAGGATGACAACTTCAATGTTCGCAGGTGTGTGCATGGAGGTATATAGTTGAAGAAACAATAAAAACAAATGATTTGGGGCTTTTTGGCTTTATGAGTGAAAGTCAGTTTTGGTGGGTACAGGTGAACAGTGGTCATTTTGTCATGTAGCGGGGTGAACAGTAACCATTTTGTCGTGTAGTAGTCGGGCAGTAAATGGTTTCCATCCCACCACTTTTGGGTGCTCGGTGGTATTAGGGGGAGGCCGCCCGATTCCATACGTTGAAGGACACGTAGCATCGGGGGCCCTACGGAAAACAACTTTATTGGGTGGGTATTGTCCAGATGTCGGGTCCGCACGATACGAATAAGGGACGACGGATGTGAAGGAAGATGATCGCATGGTGATCAGGCGGGGAAGTTGCACGGAGGCTAACGGGGGGCCCCGACGAGTGATTAAGTGTGGCGGTATTTGGGTTAATGACAGATTAAGACAGGGTTAAGGCGTCGGGGTCATTAGCAGAGGGATTAATTGGGTTTTTGCCTAACTTAATCGCAGATCGATTAGTTAGTGGGTTTTCGGGGTTTTGGTGAAATTATATTTTATATTTAAACCAAGGGTAGGGCTAATTTATATGTATGAGTTAAATGTATACTGGGAAATGGGTTTTTATCGGGATCTAATAAATAAAATTAGTAATTAAAAAATTGGCAGAAAGGGGACACCACACACTAAGTAAATGAATTTTCACGTTTCAATTCTTTTCCAATATTAACATAAATATTAGGATAAGGTGTTTTGGTGGGTTTTTTGGGAAAAACAGGTTTTACATGGGGGTGATTTCTTTTCCTCGGTAAATAATGTCTAACCTTAGAAAAAGGGGTTTTATTAGGGAAATGAGGGGAAATGAAGGGGTATGAATGAACTGAATGGGGGGGATGAATTTTTATGAGGGGGTTTTAGTACTTATTGCCTATAAGTCATTGTGCCAAGAGCTCGGTCCCTCAAAAAATCAGAGAAATGCTCTAAGCCTCTTTAACTTAAAGGCTTTGGTACTTTGAACTTTATTTATGGGAAATTAGTTAAGTGAAAGGATGAAATGGATGGGGGAAGTTAATTAATTGGCTTTCTAAACCTTATGCACGCTTAATTTCCCACTCTCATTTGGAACCTTTATGATGAGAATGATAAATATGTTTTTTGTCTAACCAATCATCATAACTTTTGCAACCTTTCTTCTACTTACCCATCTACTCATCCTACCATTTTTACTTCTCCTTATTAGGGTGCATTTGAGCTAGCAAACCCTTATCAAACATCTTTATTTTCTTTACAATAGTAAACTAACTAAATTTAACCTTCTTACATCCAAGGGCTCAGATTAAACAATTGAGCTCCTTTTATTTACTCTATCTATCTACTGATCTGCCAAGGTTACATTGTTTGGCTAGATTTTTATTCTCTATCTATCAACATGAAATTTAAAGCATGGCATAATCAAAATTAAATAGTTTGATTGTCATCAATTGTGGCATGAATTACAAGCTGCACGGAATTATTATCATGCATAAAAGTAAATAGTAGTGGCATTTTGACTTGCACACCTTCATGGTCTTTTGTTTTTGGTGTTCATATTTTTCACTTTTTTGGACCTTTTCTTATTCTTTTTGTACTTTAATTTTTCTTTTAGGACATACCCTCTTTACATTTTTTGATTTTTTGAATATGGAAAACATTTGTAGAGAGCAAAGGTATGTACATATGAGAAGGTTAATCTCAGTCATTCAAAAATTATGACTCCTATTGGTATAGGAACCTAACAAGACTCATCGCACAGATAGGAGAATATGAAATGGATCAGATCATTCTGGATCTGGGGTCAGACTCAAATGTTTTGCCAAAGAAGACTTGGGAGCGGATGGGGAGACCCACACTGTAGTGGTCTCTGATTCAGTTAAGGATGTAAAAGCAACAAAAGATCATCCCCATGGGACGACTGCAAGGAGTAACTGTAAATATCGAAGGTGCGAGCGCATTAGTTGAATTTGAAGTAATAGGAATTGTGGATGACATCAACCCTTACCCTGCTCTCCTAGGCATTGATTGGGCTACTGGCATGAATGGAGTAATCAAACTAAAGAAGCAAAAGATGATATGTGAAAAGAAATCGCTTCATGTAATAGTACCCCTAGATCCTGCTGAAGGATCACACTATACTGAACCAGTTCACGATTACGAAAGCGATGAAGATTTTGACAACATATATAAGATAACAACGCGAGACAAGGACTGGGTAAATCTGACAGCGGATGGATGAATTACATGGGATCACGAGAGTTCCTACAACTCAGACTTGGACGAAGAATTAGAGCAATGCCAAAATAGGCTACATGAAGTAACCACGCTGAGCTGTAACATGATGACTCGGTCACTACGGTATGTGTCGTCAGAGGTAAGAAATCTACCCACTTATGATGGCTTGAATGATGTGGTTGTGTTTTTGGATGCATTTGAGAGGGAAGTACCAGAGAAGCAGCCTTCCAAGCTTTAGACTAGGCCCTGCGCGCTACACCCGCAAGATGGTGGGGTACACACAAGGGTAGCTTTGATGATTTGCACGAGTGTAGGAGAATGATGAGAACACGCTTTGGGAAGCCGAAGGTATGAATGAGAGACTAGTATGACGGGAAGGATGATCTGCATGCACACTTGGCCAAATGGGCTAAGGCTTATGGAGCGAAGCTCCAACTTGAATGGGTGCACTTGTTCTATCACACCCTGGATCAAGGAAAATTTTAAGAACCACCCTGAATTTATATGTATAATAAATGGGCGAATCCACGTGATACATAGGAAGAATGGGAGGCGATTTTATCAATAATATAATATGTATACATAATTTTTTTGGCAAATCTCTCACCATAATATATTATCTTGTAATGTCATGGCGAATCTTTCATTGAATTATAAAATCTTATAAGATGTTGCCAAATCTTTCACTAAATAATAAAACATTGTGAAGTCTTCGCAAATGTCTTGTTAAAGTATGAAACCATATATGATAATAGGAAAAGATATTCATTAAACTGTAATATAATAACATACATGTTTGGAAAAAAGAAACATAACTTTCTCTTCCTATAAAAAATGTTGCAAGTTTCAGCGGCCACGTTTGTCAAGGTTCTTACTGTACACTCTTTCATATCCTTCTATTAGTTTTGATAATATTCCACAACAAAGTTCTTGTAGGTGTTGATCTTGACCCCCCATTCTGTCAAGGTATGAGAGATTAATCTTTTCTCTACCACTTTTGTCAAGCTACCACTTTTGTCAAGCTATTAAATTTATTTCTTATTCCATGGACTACAACTGCGAGATAAAAAAAAAGCACTTCAAGTTTGTTTACCCCAACACACCAACA